>JAPYZU010000494.1:0-29483 GCA_030523005.1 Tryphoninae sp. B BG-2022a | reverse complement strand
AGCTTGACCAACTTGTGAAACGAGAATGGGATTATTCTTTATTTTATTTATCGAAAGAAAAGAAAATGTAGGTAGGATGAAAATTTTGTCAATTGTCTTGAAAGAAATATGATCCTGCAAGGATCGATCGTAATTAATTGATCGATGTTAATTAATTATCAATCTCCTTAATTCTAACATCGATCAATTCCTTACGAACTTTTGCAATCGAAGTAAGGTCTAACGACGAATAATATTATTATTTCGTGAAAGGAGAATTTTCAAACTATCGGTGAATGGGAACACCAGAGAAGTATCGTTTGATCGTTGATCGATCGATCGATCGGCAATCTTCGAAACGAATTGATAATTGAAACTATTACGATTAATATAATATAAAAAAAAAAAAAACAAAACGATTATTAATTACGTATCTAGGTGACTGTAAATACGCCAAAGAAACGAGCGCCAAGCTGAGATCTTTTTGTACCATTGCTTAATGAAGAATTTCTTATTTTTTCATGATATACTTTCGTTCGTTCGTTCATTACCTAAATAACGAATGGACGAAGATTCATTATCGAAAGGTTGTACAGGCCTAAACCAGGCACGTTGATAATTTATTTGCATGATTATCGTTATTATTATTATTATTATTATTATTATTAATATTCTTATTCCGTTTATATAATACTATAATTAAATATGGTGTAAAAATAAGATACGAGATGAATGTACCTACTTAAAAAAAGATCTTGTATACGCACTGTAAATTAACGCATCGGCTATTCTCATCATTGACAAACAATTATTTCAATTCTATTATCTTCCATCCCCCCCTGCCCTTTAATCACCAACCGAGAGACGTCCGGGAAACAATTAACATCGATTTATCGTAAAATCCTATTTGTGGTGTAAATTACAAGATTGTCTATACGCCAAATATAATTCTTGTATCGAGAGTGACTTTGATGCAACGAGGAAAAATGCATAAGAGCATATTTCATCGAGGATAAAATTAAAAAAGAAACTAATTAATTATTTTCATCCCTTTCGGGGCGTCGAAAGAACGAGATATAAAATAATAATAATAATAATAATAATAATAATAATAATACAAATTACAAATTAAATAATACGCGATTTGTCGTAATAATAATAATAATAATAATAATAATAATAATAATAATGCTCGAGCATGTTAATACAATATTTTGCGTCGTGGCCTACACGAATGATTACATTATCTTGTATGCGCGTGTGCGTGCGTGTCGTATCTATTTCGAGTGAATGCGTGTACGAATAACATTATTACGGTGGTACGAAAGGCGAGAGAATAAATAATCGTGTCGAGTGGTGTGTTTATTAATTAATAGTACGACGTTGGCTTATCAGTAGAGCGAGGTGTCGTGTTCACGTTAATCCATCGTGGCAGAATCGAGTGTAAAACGTTATTTTCATTATTATTATTATTTTTTATAATCGTTGATAGACGGAGGACGTGAAAAAAACAAAACGGTAATAAGTTAAAAGAAAAGTAAACGATACGTGTACGATCGACGACAGTTGGCGACGAGATAAGCGATCGATCGTTGGTCCTATGTTAAATGATAAATATTGTTGTCGCATTATCGTTAATGCCAAAGGGAGAACGAGGAAAACGTTTGACAAAATTGAAAAAGATAAATTCATAATTGCGAAGCTCGTGAGGAACTTGGAGCGCCGTTCACTGAGCCCGGATGCGCGTTTCTCGTTACTCAGACTCGTGAAATGAATGAAGAATTTTTGTTTTCCTCGTTAATTAATTAACGCTTAATTTATATCGTTATTAATTGTTCTATATTAATCGAAAGGACGATATCCTTTATTAATCGTTATTAAAAAATGCATTCGTTATCGATAACGCAATTGATATTTTCTCATTTGATTTTTTAACGTTACGACTCGCGTGGCGAACTATGCGATGATTATTTAAATACAGCGAAGGATTTATCTTACGATTATTCGTATTATACATATAATGCTCTACTAAAAAAAAGTTTAAATATTAAACAGACTATATCGCATACATAATTATCGGATAATGTGTATGCTTAATTGTGTTTGTGTATAGTATTCGCAAAATATATGAGATATAAAAAAAGAATTAATTGATACGAGTATAAACTATTGTATGTTTTTAATCGAAACGCTTGAATTTAGGGGACGACAGAGAGATAGCGGAATTGTACATCGAAATTACGAAGCGAAGAAACGATATAAATCTTTGCGCGACATAATATAATAGTGTTTAATTGACAATGGGAGAGAGAGACAAGTCGATGGACTTCGCATCGTTCCGAAACTTTGTAAAATACAACATAGCTAATTAAAAACAAATGGAATTATTAAAAACAATAATAATTAATCTTCATCTTTTCTACCTATAATTTCAGGAATTCGTCTGACAGAAGCATCTGTGGATCTCGAGTTGATTAAACGACTATAGAACAATGCACACTAGTTACAGAAATTTCATTCGATTCCTCACTCTCTTGCTTACTCTTTCTCTCTGATTCGTATTAATTGTTTTCGTATCGAACAATATTTTTTTATAAGCTTTGTAATTATTCTTAAGAGAATGGAGAAACAGCAGGCTTGTTGTCGATGTTTTTAAGCGATTGATTTCATTCAATAATCCAATTGCCTCTTAAGGTACGTGTACTATATTATACAATCATTAGCTGTAAGTTTCAATTCTGTTATTTAACTTGTACAAAATTTATGATTTTTATACCATGGATGAAAAATGGCTTTTTACGTTTTTATGTTTGTCGCTATCATTCGTGACTTTTTTTTATATTCACGCAGTTCTCTATCTATCGATTAATCTATCAATTAATATACGTGTACATACAATTTCTCGAAAAATTCGTATCAATCAAGATATCTACACATCTGGTATATTGCTTATCTCTCACGTTTTATCAGTACTTCAATTGCCCTTCAATTCATCATCTCATTATCGTGTACTACATATTCTTATACTAATGAATTATAATATTCCTTAAGCGGCTCTCATAAACCTTAATTTCAAAATATTCGTAAGCAACATTTTTTCCTGCTCGTAAATTACTTCCTTCGACATTCTAAAATTCATAATCAATCGACCTTTTTTTATGTCTTTGATATTCACCTACTAACAACATTCTATCGTCTTGTAAATTGCAGAAATCGATCAATCATCCTCCGCAAGGATAATCATAATTACAATTTTATCATTTCGAAAACGTGCCACCTCGCGTTGAACTAATTTTGCGAGTGTCGACATTACACCGACAAATTAGTAAGAGTATATTCTCCGTAATCATGCTAATGCGATACGTTAATCCATCATAATTTTCGACTGTGAATTTGAACCGATAGCGATCTCGTACTATACGGGATATGAGAATTCGAGAATTAATAAGCTTCCATGAGCAATCCGTCAGACTCGCGGCTTCATTTCTTGCTTGGGCTTCGTCCATGTGCTCCAATTTCTAAAACAGATTTGTCTGAGCCTCGGATGATCGATCAATGTGTGTATCTATCCTGAAGCTTGAAATAATCCGTTTTTCCCAATATATATACGGAAGCAGCCGTTCTCTTTCCGCTTGATACATTGTCTCCCTTCTGCCTCTGGGAGAAAAAATTCACAGAGATCGATGTCTCACCGAGGTCTCGATGTTACCTCGCCAATGACAGATTATCGATAGCCACGGAGATAACATCAGTGTCCGATACGTTAACAAACGTCGATGCCATCCGTTGCCATAGGCTGTTCGACCCTGTAACAAGAATGTAAATTACTGATAATCGAAGATTGCTCTATCGGTCTCCATTAACATTTCTTCTACTAAAATCAATTTCCTATCCTCGTTCTATTTTTATATTCTAATTAACTACTTACACCTCGATAGGTTGATTCTCTGGCTGATTTTTGTTTTTTTTTTCTTCAATCTTTTCAGGGCATATTTCCAATGTGAGATTCATCTGGATTGGCTTCTAGTCGAACGATACCTTGGAAAATCCACAACTGAGCGTGAGATTAATTTCCTGCAATATAATTTATTCATTCATGATTATATTGTCATTGAAATAAATTGTTATTAAACTTATACTTACAAAATATTTATTATAGAGCTTGCAAATATTGAAGATGTAATATTTCAGTTGTTTGTTCTTTTATCTTTTCGGTACATTGCCGATCAGTTCTTTTTTTCTGAAAAACAATACATAACATTAGTGGGACGAAGATAAATCGTTCGAAAGCTTTCCGGATGTTCGAAACGTGAATTGGATACTGCCAAACCCATGGAACGACAAAACGAAAAAATATTGCTACCCTGCTATTTCTAGAAAACAACGAGACAGCATCGATTCTTGAAAATAAAACTTGTACGATTGTCAACTGCGATGATTTATTAATGGCTTTTAAAATAAATAATAATAAAAATTATTACCATAAAAATATGAATACACTAATTATAGTCCCATATTTTCTGTGAAAATGAATTCAAGATTATTCTTTTAATAAAAGTGTCACGAACAATTGTAGTAAACAAAATTTAAAGTAGGATATTTTTTCAGAATCTCGAACAGTCGTTTGAAACACCAGAAGCAGGTTTGTACGACGTTTGACATTTCAAAAATATAAGATGCTTTTGCAGCGACGAATTATTAAAAACAAGCGATGCGAATATTTTTTACGGCCTCTATAAAGGAAACGTTCGCTCAGCAAAACGTGAACTCGAACTATAGCGATGTACCTGTTGAGTGTTTACGATCGTTGCCTGAGATCTTGCTGAATCTCGTGTTCCTGCTACACAAGCTTACAGACTTTTTTTTATATGTACCTCGCCAACAAACTGAGCTTGTATGATCTCATTTCGCCATTTAAAGTATTCATGGTAAAAAACAATTTGATATTCCCATACAAATTTATTGGTTACAAAAAATGCAGCTTATCGTTAGATTATCCCGATTTTTCGCATATCACACCTCATGGCTAAAAGTGCAGATTGTTAACAAAGTTGCTGCAAACTATAAGTACAGCCATGATGCCTTATACTTAACAATTATACTTGATATTTTCGATAGATATTTTTTACTTTGAATACATTTTTTGTATGAGAAAACATACAAGAACGTATGATTAATAGTAAGTAGTAACAAAATTTAAATTGTGGAGTTTGGTTCGCGCTATCTTTAGAAATTGTTGCATTCTTTGGTTTTTGTACGAATGCCCTTTGGCTGCATTTATGCTACTTTTTGTCGGCTCATATTTGTTCACATTATATGGGTGACTCGTCATGATTATCCATTATATAATCTACGATCTAATTAATATCGTCCGGCGAAGACGAAGTAGAAAATAAAAAAATTTTGGAACGAACGTTCTAGTAATAGTGAAAAAATAATAGTATAAAACGAAAAAGGTAACGACGAGTCATCTTCATATAAGCATTAGTCGGAATCTGAGTGTCTTCGACCTGCGTACAGAAAAAAAACATGTTTCACAAATCAAAGAACATTATTATAATCTATTAAATATTAATGAATCAAGTCATTTACCACGATGTGACCAGACCGATCCAACCTGACGATTCGAAGTATCAGGAGGATTCACAGGCATGCCACGTCCTCCTAAAATAAGCAGTAGAAATTGTACGACTATTTCCGGATTTCTTTCTCAATTAAGAAAAAAAAACAATCTTACCTATTGGTGGAAAATTGTCATTATTCAACGTCGGCGCATTTCGAAATGTTCCTGTTAATGCTTGACCTGTAATTTTATTTCAATATATTGTGTGAAAATAAATCAACGTGTGTGATGGTACAATTCCATGTAGATCGGTTGTTTACTTACTTGCAGGGTTTGAACAGCGAGGTAAGCGCTGAAAAATGATTTCAGAAAAAGTTTATTATTTTAGATAAAATATACACGTCTATGTCGTTTTTTCTCGAAGGGCCTCAGTCTCGAAATTGTAAAGATGGATAAGGTGGAAAAAAAGACTAGATCATTGATTGTGAATAACTTTGGTCAATTCTTACCGGTGGTGATTGTGGCCTTGGAGGAGGGTGTACGTTCTGCGGCACCGTCGAATGATCGATAAACTCAACAGGTCTACTCGTCTTACGTCTATGTTCCTCTTGTTCACGAGTTCTCTCGGAAACGCTAATGCGATGACCATTGCTCACCTGGAGACATTTTTTTATCTTTGACGTGTTTTGTATTATCCTGGAATGTTCAGGGAAATGCAAGTATCCAAGCATCTTACACCAGTCGCTGATAAAATGCTGACGGACTGATCACTAAGTGACCAAGAACTGGTGTTCACGGTCCGGTTGAGAAACTTCTCTGGAGGTTCAGGACAATGAACTCCTGGTATGATATCAATGCCAAGAGGACGGCAGCAATGGTCGCAGAGCGTAAATCCCCATTGTCTCACCTGCGAGAGACTGCAAAACTGGCCTGTATTGTCGTGAGTTTTGTGAAACTGCAACGGTAATTGATAATCCCTTATAATTCAAAAATGACTTAAACATCTGATAAATAAAGCATGGGTTAAATTTTTTAAGTATGAACACAATATAATGAACATTTATGTGTAAAATGAAAGATCAAATCCGCCAAAAAATACTAACGTCGCATTCGATATCCGGAGTGAAGCAAAATAACTCCTTGTCGAATTCAGTCCGAGCTATCAGCTCAAGTATATTACTATCAGAGTAGTCACTTATGGCTCGAAGCATATGTCCAAAGAGACATTCAATATCGTACAGAAGAAACATGTCTTCTGGCATGCCTTTGAAAAGAAAAAGAAAAAAAAAAGGGATAACTTGATGTTATGATAACCATCCTATTTTGTGAGTGACATTGTCCGATTAGTGAAAATTGCATCAATTTCTTAATTTGAACTGACCTACTGCACCAGCCAGTCTTCGTAGCAACGATGGAAGTCTAGGAAGCAATTTCTTTCTTGTATAAACTGGTGGCGGCTTCTCATTCACGAAAGCAGGCTTGAGAAAATTGATTAACTCATTATACATCTTTGCCCAATCATCATCTGCCATTGGTAAATCCCAGTGTAATTTATGAGTCTTCTCGCTTGTTTGAAGCGCCTCTCCCAGGTAACCAAGATGAGGCCGAGATTTTATAATTTTGTGATAATGGTGTGTTACACCGTCCTCCAATGAAAACTCGGCTATCGCAAATTCAGCAGGACAATAATCGACGGGTCCATCATCGGGTGTTCTCATGTAATAGTGGTTCATGTGAATAAAGTAAAACTTCGTCGTTGGAAGGGCTGTATAAAATATAAAATCATTTACATAAAAAATCTAAAGCTAGACTTTTAACGATGTGAGACAATATTTTATTTCAATGTCGATGACTAAGAGAAACTATTCTGGAAAATGGTTTCAACAAGGATGTAATGTTCATGACTAATTGGATATTGTAAAATATAATCTCATTTTCATTACCGCCCAATAAATTTATTAACACATTAAGCGCTACGCCAAATTCATGCGGTTTTCCATTCACATCACAGTTAGGCAGACTCGGTCTGCCCCTAGTCCGTGCAGATCAGCCAGGCCTGAGTGGAAAATCTTGCACCGGTCCCTAGAGACTGACATAGTGCTTAACGTGTTAACTAATTCAGTAGACGAATGATTCATTTTTGTCAAATCGCATCTCGTACCATTATACTTTTTAGCACTATAAACCATGTGTCTTATGTGGGCCTCCATATCAAGCTGAAAATCTTCTTCCTCGCGTAACTTGTTCTTAATGGACTGTACCGATTCTCCACTGGATGTTTGCTTGCCCCCCTGCGCACTGTTCTGGAATTTTTCAGCTTTTGCTTTTACTGTATATACTGCTTTTTCCTGAGGCGTGAGGGCCTTGAATAAAAAAAGAAAAGATAAAAAAATCAACATGTATATAAAAGTAATTGTAGAATCAAATATTGAAATTCTTTGGATCATTTTTGTATGTCACGTAATTCATGCACACGTTTTTCGAAAATTATTTTCTACCATAGTTTACAAAGACAAAATCACTAAAGTAAAAATCACACATAACAATGAAAATGTAACAAATTCGGTGTACATTATTTGAACGTTTTATTTATTATATATGCTAATTTATTCACGAAGCTTACCTGCCAGGCTTCGCTGCAAGCAGGATCGGCCTGAACATCACGAAATCCATTTGGGAAAATCTGACCTGCTCTTTCCTGTCTCATTTTCCAGTCGTTCATAAAGTACCAAAAACCGTTTCTTGATTTTTTCGACATTTTGTTGTTATCTCTTTCGCGCTCTCTTTCTTTCGGTTTGTACCTTTGTTAGTTTACAAAAATGTGAGATATTTTCGACTAAAAGTCCTTTCAACGGTCTGCGATATACTGTATAACTGAGTGTCTGTTAAAGTTGCGAGTTCGTTGAAGAAAAGAAACCCCGCGCGTTATACACCCAGCACCTCATATACTAGATACCCGACACCGTTGTCCGATAGTGTACGAACCGTTTTATGCGTCAGGTTTCATATTTCACGACGAGCTTTCAAATCTTTTTCTGCTCCGCTGCGTTGAGTATGAGAAGCACGAAAGAAAGTAAAATGGAAAAGAACTATAGAAACGGTCACCGATGAAGGGCGGTTAGCTTTTTTTTTCACAATAACTCTTTGTTAATATCGATCGGGATTGAGAGGGGTACGCGGAGGACGTAAAACGAATAGAATACAAATACAATGTAAACAAACATAACGGAGAGTTCAAAGCGGGTCTCGCGAGTGCGCGACAAAGAACAAAACCTAAAAACCGGAAGTTACTGGATGGTGCTGATGGCGACATCGGTGCAACTTCCGATACACTACTTAAAAAACGAAATTTGAATTTCTTTCAAATTCTCTTTTGTCTCATTCGACTTTTGTGAACTATCAAATGACAGGTTAAGTATAGTAAATTAGGGAATTTGAAAGGTAATAAAATTAATTCGGCAATTCTTATGCGAAGTCATATCGCTCATTACGTTTCCCATAGATATATAGCCACAGAGGGAATTTATTTACAATTCTTTTTTGCAATCGATACTATTTCATATCAGGTGATGATAAAGCATCATGCATACAAACGATATATTAAGAGCTTAGAATATTATGTAGGATTAAATACTGTCAGTCCTTTGAGGTTATATGACATTAAGGTTAAATATATTAAACGTCAAACTAACCTAATTTTTGCAACCATTTTTGTCAGAAGTTATTAAGATTGACGTAAAGAAATTTTCATACTCTGCTTCAATACAATCGTGTATAAAATATCGGATTCATCGCAGAAGTTAATTGTTGCTAACAAAACTGGATTATATTTTGGTTACCGGTATTTCCTTTGTACTGTAATGAAAGGTCCACATTCATCTTGAGCATATATATAATTAGTAATTCTTAACCTGTTTGTTTCAATAACGTATACGACATTGACGAATCATTCAGATATAGCGCCTTGATGTTGGTATAATAATCGAATAAGTTTTTTTTCTTTTCAATTACAGTGGTGATTCGGCATAGAGATCCTCCAACTCTGATAAAACTTTTCGCGATAGCGATCTTCTTGTAGCTCGACGATGCAACGGTGTGTCCTTTTCACCCTTAGGCGTCGGCATACCTTTCATATCTGGTGTGTTTAGCAAGTGCATCGTCGATTTTAAAGCCATATATTCGCGAATGGAACTTCGACTGCGGGGATCCAAGCGCTTCTCATTTTTACCACCACGCGGTAATCCTTTCCTCGTTTTAACGTGAACGATGTTTAGCTCTTCTTCGAGTAACGAAAAACTATCGTTGGACGTTTTTGGTGTTCTTGCACTTTTTTCCAAAAGCCGCAAAGAACGTCTCCGCTTCTGTTGGCCGATCTGGCTTTCACTTTCACTGTTGTCGTCATCATTTTTGCAAATGTTTTCTTTATTCGCCTCGTTGGCATTTTCCAGATTAGCATGTTCATCGTTTCTAGAATAACTGCAATCTGATTCTCCTTGGGTAATACGTACTTCTGGAATAATATTTGAGATCGATGATTTCACCTCTTCTGGGCAAGAGCTCGATCCTTTATCTTCGTTCTGTTCCCCATCGGAATTCAAAATTGGCAACGGATTTAAAACATCGCAACCTTCAACCTTCATGCAAGGGTCTTCAATTTCCATGTCGTTGTAATTTTGTATTACATCCTCCATAGCTTTCAACACAAGCTTCATGGAGAATAAATGTTCCTCCGTAGACTGAACGGCGAGCTTCAAATTTCCGTGCATCCACGAGAGTGTCTGCCTTTCTACGTTAACGAATGAATTTTTCGGCGTTCCCACAGGTGTAAAAAATGAATCGCGAGGCAAATGTTCACCGTAAAACGATTCGCCACGTTCGAAACCCGTATTACCGAGTAGATCCTCTAGAGACGTGCTGTTTTCATCCAATCTTGACTGTCGTAATATCGAATGTCTGTCCAATTCTTGTAATGGCGGACGAGATAATGTGTAAGATGATTTTTCACTGCCAGTCGATGAAGTTTGTTGATCCATTTGTATTCCTTTGCTGGATATTCCCATTATAACTGATGGTCTTGGAATGTTCGTGATATTATTGGTCTTGTGTACTTTATCGTTCTCAAACGTGTTTGCAAGATTATGTACAGATTCTTTCATACAAGTCGAATTCATACAACTTTTGAGAAACACAGACTGTTCCAACTCTTCAATTTTATTTGCTGGTGTTTTACAAACCTCTGCAGGTTCTTTAACATTTTCAGAGTCGCAAATTTCATTTTCATCTCCACTGTCAAATGTTAAGGTTCTGTTCAACCTGGTTTCGTCATTCAAAATCGTTTTTTCGTCCTTTCGACTTTCTGCATCCTTAATTTGTTTCGATCCGTCGTCGTCCAACGGTAAAGATTCTTCCTTGATCGTCTCGTTCTGTCGTTTGTTTACATATTTGTCGCGAATCGAATTTCGTGGAGGAAGAAAGCTCTTTCTTGTACCTTTCGATTTTATTGTTTTTGCATCAGAGCTACAAATCTTTTGCGTTTGAAGCTTGTTTGAGGGTTGAGATACTGTATTTAATATCGGCGATGTTACAGGTACAGTAGGCAAATAACTGTACAACTTTCTGCGAACATTTGTCGGTCGTTCTTGGGGTGTAGCGAACTTACGAGCTGTAAAATAATGGTGCACTCCATGAGTAAACTAGATCGTAGACACGTTTTATTTTACAAAGAAAAATTGATTAATATTTGCATGCATATTGTACCAGAAGGCTGAACTGTTTGGCTCTTTTCCCATGATTTCATGAAATCTGTCATCCTCTCTGGCTTCAAACGTTCACGTCCTAAATCTAGTAATATCAAAAATATTTAGCAAAAATATTTATCAAAGATTTAGTTTTGACGCACATATATGGCAAAAAATAAGCAGAGAAATTTAAAAAATGATATTTGTTTGTACTTGATAAATATTCCTTACTAATATCAGGACTTTCTATTGCAGGCAAATAATTATTTACTAACCACCTGTTTTGTTAATCTTTCCATCACTTTTCGACAGACCTATACGATGGAATGGTTTAACCCCTTCTTTATCTGAAAAGTAACCGAGCTAATTATACAAAGACTTGAGGCAATTAGTTTTTGCATTCTTCGAAAAATATCAGATAAATCTTACTTTTCTTAGCAGCGCTAATTTCCAAAATTGTTTTGTTAACTGTGCTCATCCTATTGAAAGTTCCTAATGATTTCTGAGAGGTCGATGCAGTCCCAAAATGATCACTATACAACTGTCGTCGAACATTATTTCCAGTATTGGATATGGTAGACATTCTTGGAGCTAAAACAGATAATGTCATAAATGGAGAGGCAACAATAAAAAAATATTATTGACTATTATTAATGTAAAAAAAAACGGTACCCTTTGATTTTGTACAGGATGCAGAAGTAAAAAGATCTTTGATTCGCACAGGCTGAGGCCTTGGATTCTCACTAGTGTCAATCATATTCTTTTTTTTTCCTGTACTTTTTGGGATACCTAGCAGTTCATACATACGCACAGGTTGACGTTTGATTGATACTGCAGAAAAAAGATTTATTTATTCTCCTTACATCCACCAATTTCTTCATAGATTGTCCTTTTAAGATTTTGCGATAAGATATATTGAATTCAATTAGAAAAATGAGGTATTTATTTACCGTTTTGCTCTTCGGCTACAGTCACGTTCGAAATATTCATCATCTTTGCAGCTTATACAAATCTTTTTCGTAATCAAAAAATTAAAAGGTATTTACAATTCTGAAATATTTGTTTTTAAATTTCCCTGGGTTGTATCTACCGCCGACGCTGGTGCTCCCTGTAGTAAACACAACACATCTTTGTTTTACCGTTGAGATTCAAACTTCTGTGATGTGGTATATCGCACACGTCAAAAGTAAATAAAAACTTGTCACATTTAAAAACGGGAAAACGCGATAAGAATTGAGGTCATAATACTTTGGAAAAATCATTAAATGAAACCCATGCCAGTCGTTCGCTGATGCATAATTCACCTTCTTGACACCGTAAGATCGTTAGTTTCTTCGGAGTAACGACGTTCGTTCCCCATGCATCAGAATCCCATTAATTGTATTTAATTTTGGGTTACCTATCGGTCACTTTACTTGAGTGTCAGATCCTTTGTCGTTCATTTTCGGATGGCACAATAAATGACTCCAAAAAATGTAATACATTGATTAAGTCATTGGGCAAACAAAACTGATATTTCCCAATCAATTCACCATTTACAACCTCTGAAGATAAATGTACGTCGAGAACATAGAGTAGAATGTCTGTACTGAATTCAATATCACTTCCTGTGGTAGTGTGGATTCATGCGCCGATAAACTCGCCACCAGATACCACCTCTGTCACATCAAGAACGCAGATAACTTCAGAGAGATGCTTGGACAATTGCACCGGTTAACTAGTTGCCGAATGCAAAAGATACGAATTTCCTATTCATGATCATGTTAAAGAAATTGTTATTTGCAAATTATAAGTAACAAACATTTATCCCCCTGAATGCGACAGTTATTGGTAGTTTAGGAATCATTATGAACATTCACATCGACATGCGTGGCTTACTTCACATCGGAAGTTATTAGGATGCATGAACTTCCGGAAATTCTGGATTTTCATGTAGTCCCTTCGAGCGCCAAAATTTCACATACGTGCACATAACCCTCTCCTCTCGGTAAATGTTTGACAATTAGAGACAGTTGCGTATAATTTCGTGGTATAACACAATTTGGATCAAGTCTCATCGCGCTTTTGACCCTTTGTTTTGCATGAAACATCACGCGCGCATTGACCACCGCGCAGGCATACACACAGTGCATATCGAAGCAGAGGAACGTCGGCCATTTTGTTAAATCAGTAGTGTACATTTCCAAAACGTACCACATACGATACATACACATATATTAAATTCCTCCCCTCCAAAGGATATATTGAAAACAACCGAAGGTCGACGCTGTTCCTCGATCTATATAAAAGTATTTTTGGTTAGGTTATTGCGGTCGGATGGACGAAAAAATATAACGTTCAACAGCCAGTAAGTAAATGTTCGGTGACGGTGATAAATACGACAGAGGCCTAGACACGCGAGATTCTCAACGCGTTTGCGTTCGCGCCTCATGCTAAACACGAGTTTTGCCACAAGTTTCTTTTCCTGTCCAAACCAGTCTCGCTTTTAGCCTCTAACGCAATGTAGTTAGTTTTGTGCGACGAACGAGAAACGCGGGACCAAATAGTCATCCACGGGCCTTGGGAGAAAACCTATGATCAGTGTTGTTCATTATATTTCGCGAAATTGAAAAGAAAAAAGGAAATTCCGTCGTATGTGAGAAACAAAAATAAAAAAATAACCAAGTTCTTAAAACGACGAGTCGCCTCCGAGAATACAGCATTTTGGTCTCGTGGGCTTTGTGAAATCGCGTAAAATCATTGCCGGTGGTGAATTATGCAACTTCTTCGTCGTTGATTGTCGTTAAGCTTCGATCTTTATAACCTCCAAAAAGCTTAACCTATATATCGGATTAATATAACCTTCATACGTCAGACGCTCTGAGATTGACGATTTGGTCAAAAGAAACTATGATGATGATCATCCACGAGAGACGAAATGCCGAAAAAAGCAAATCGTATTCGTCATCCGTCAGTCTAGTACGCAGAAGTTTTAGTGATTTTTTCTTTTATTTTTATTTTTTTTTTCGTGATATTCGTTTGTTATGTTGTACATAAGTTACACAGATCTTCAACGGTAAGAATTTGACGAACTTGCCAGTGGTTTGATAGAAAGTTTCTTTAGAGTTAATCGTACATAATTCGATTCAATTGATACAGCAGGAACCCTCATGAGAGTCGTTAATAGTCGGCGAGTACTTCTATTATCTTGTCAAGTCTTGTAAAATTGCTGTTGAATTGCATGCTGGACACTTCAATCTGTAACTTCTACATATTTTCTTCGGTTTTGGTAATATTGTTCATATTGAAACAATCGTAGATGCCTCTTGCATCATAAAATATTGTGGCGCCTCCACTGAAAGTAGTAACTTGACCAGTTTTTGAACCATGATCGATTTCAATAAAACAAGTCTCCAATTTTAATTTTCTTATTTATTTACTTATTTTGTTACGTTTATGGGGCAGGCAATTTCTAAATTTGTCATAGATTAAAGTGAAAGAACAGGAAAGCTAAAAAGAAGAGAAAATCAGAAACATATTCTATTATGTGTGTATCATCAGGTATTTCTCTATATTATAACTTCAATTCTTTTCACTTGAAAACCGACGTCTTTATGGAAAAAGAAATAAAACGAATTGATAAGATATATAGTATTGCATAATATGTTTTAAACATTTACGATAAATAGGAAAATTGATTTTTCATCTGCCTTCATTTCTTTTAAAGTGCTCGCAGCAATAAAATAGCAACTACCATATTGAAAGATGGACGTGTCAGGTGATCTGACGTTGCAATGGGTAGAGGAAGTTGGAAATGTAATTCATGAAGAAGTAATATGTGGCCTGGAAGCAGAAATTCCACCGACCGAGGAGGAGGTGATAGGAGCATGCGAGGAAGTGTGCATGGAAGAAACCGTACAATCAGCTCATGACCAGACGCCAAATGCAGATACAGAGATCTTGATGATACCTCAACCTAGTGACATGGAATCAATTTACATCGTACCTCAGGATCAAGGTCATGATTATCTGAATATTCAGGTCACTGAGGAAGTTATAACGGATAATTGGGACAGATCAGGTCCCGACGATGGGTAATTATTTCTGTTTTATTTCACTACTTTCTAATATCAGATGATTAAAAAATAACTCAATCCTTAATTAACTTCTCATAAAATCAAAAGGGTCGAGATACCGGAAACAAAAGTGTCTCACGACAATTTACTCGAGTACGACGACATGGAGATACCATTGCCGATCGACCAAGATTCTTATACGAACACACGTCCTTATCCATGTGACTTCTGTAGTCGCAGATTTCGCAAAAAAGCTAATCTCATGAATCATATGGTGGCGCATCAGACGGATCGTCCACATGGTTGTAACTTGTGTGGTGCACGTTACGTGAGAAAATGCGATCTGATGAATCATCTGAAGATACACGCGTACGCACCATCGCGCGATGGTCTCGAGGACGACTTGAATGATGACGATTCGTTGGTACAGGATGAGGAAGAGACGACGAAAGGTCGACGAAAGAAAGCACAATCGAGCGCCCCTCGTAAACGAAAGAATAATACCGCTGCCGTGAAGCGCAACAACCAACAACAGCAACAGCAGCAGCAACTGGAAGAGGCGACCAAGATGATCGAAACCAATAAATCTTTCGTCAAGTCTTACGACTATGTCGACGAAGACATGAGATTGTTGGAGGAAATGACAAGCAGGAGTACGAATGTAAGAGCCGGAAATTCGTATGCCTCGAGCTCCAGATGGACGGAACATATATCGCCAATGGACACCGAACCGCAACCGCCACGTTGGCCGATCACCGACCCGACAAAGCCCTACGTGTGTCAGTACTGCGGTGTCGGTTTCGCTCGCGAAAAGGCACTCGCTTCGCACTCACGCATACATGGCGGCGATAGCCCGTTCGAGTGTACCAATTGCGGTGATATGTTCTGGGACGTAAATGCTTTACGCGAGCACTTGAGAATAAAGCACGGAGGTCCACCATTGACGACACCGGTCGACGAATTCGACAATACGGAGGCAACGTATACGGGCGACGAGAGATTTGGTGAATTCTACTGTGTTACCTGTGGTGTACCTTTTCATCGCTTGGATCTTCTCAAACGCCACAGAAAGTGAGTCCCGAAATAAGATTCATTAAGTCATGAATCTCTGTATTATTAATCTTTCTTTCTGTTCGTCACTAACAGAATACACATTAAGCAAGAAGTTACCGACGTGATGGAAGGATCGAGTCAGCATCACGTTTGCAATGTTTGTGGCGAGTGGTTTGAAGAAGCTCTCGCTCTATTGGCACACGCTGAATTACATGCACGGTATTCGACTAGTCGTTTGACAAATAAATCCTTAATTGATCCATTATTTATCTCGTAATATTGGGGGAAAAAATGATCGTTTAACCCAACGAATATGATTTCCAGATCCCCGGCTCGACGTTGTTTATTATGTGGCGAGCGTTGCCGCGACGATGCCGAGGTCGCCGAGCATGTACGGCAGAACCATGCCTCCGACGCACCACCGAACACCTGTACCTTGTGCGGCAAAACTTGCAAGGACAAGCGTAGTCTTTTGAAACACTCTTGGGTTCACAATACGGACAAGACTTTTGGTTGTACTAAGTGCGGGAAACGTTTTCACAGTAAAGCTCGCTTACGCAGGTAATAAACATAGGAGAGAAACATCGATTCTGCAAATATACCGCGATATTTTAATTGCTTAATGCCTCAATCGGTGTTTGCTTTTGGAATTTACATTATTTTTTTACATTAGACACATGGTCTCTCATCGTAATAAAATGGTCGCGTGCGACGAGTGCGGCGAGGAATTTCCCGATGGCAGAGCACTCGTCAGTCATCGTCATTCACACAACAAGGAACTCGGCGGACGGTCGTTTCCGTGTCGGGAGTGCGGAAAGACTTTTGGTAGTCGGAGCTCGCAGCAAATACACATTCGCATACATACCGGTGAACGACCCTACGGCTGTAGATTCTGTTGGAAGGCCTTCGCCGACGGCGGTACATTGAGAAAACACGAGCGCATACACACTGGCGAAAAGCCGTACGGTTGCGCGATATGTCCACGTGCTTTCAATCAACGGGTGAGAATTCTCAAGTTTAAATTTGATCATCCTTTCCATTCCATTGTCGTTGCTTGAAAAGGCTGTACATACTCGCAACAGATTTAAAAACATGTTATTGCCAAGCACTCTATTTTCATAAAATTTATCTAAAAAATCTTAAAGTAGGAAATAAGATAGTTATCGTAACCATTTTGGAAACAATCGATATGAAAAACGTATAAATCCTCATTAGGTTGTTCTTCGTGAACACGTACGAGCTCATCACTCCGGTCCAGATCCAAAGTGTCACGGCAGTATGACACCATATCTCTGCAAGGTATGCGGCGATTCGTTCGCCACGTCGGAGGAAATCGTACTCCACATAGTCCAGCATTGCGACGACAATACCGCGTTACGTCGTCAGCCTCAAATAGGACCGCGCAAGTACAAAAGAAGACGCAAGCTTAAAGCCCACGAGCCAATAATCGCACTGCCAGACACGCGTTCGACGATGAACGAGAATTACAATGTTCTTGAGATGGCCTCGGATTCCGACGATAATACGAAGCGAAAGCTTGGCCGAAAAAACAAGCAACAGCATCGTGCGAGTGTTGAGGACGGCTATCAGAACGTTCTGAAGAGTTTCGAATCGTCGTTACAGAATATTAATTCCATAGTGAGCAATACCAAGTTAAAACCGTCAAAGTCGAAAGTAAGTAAGAAAAATGCGCGTAGCAAAATCAAGACAGAAATGAGCGATGAAAAAAAGAGCGAGACACAAACGTCCGGTCAACCGGGCCGTCCAAAAATGATACACACGCAAAAGACTCGTGTCCCCGTTGAGATCGGTAGTGATGGAGTAAAGAAAGGCCAAAAGACGAAAACTATGGTAACGAGAACACCGAAAGTGATGCCAAATGAGCACAAAGTTTCTCTGTTTCCTGGCGGCGAGAGGAATCGTCCGAGAACTAAGAACGTCAGTTATCACGTCGAGGGCAAACTGCAAATGGCACCGGCTACATTCCCAAAACAAAAGGATGAAAATACTTTTACCGGAAGTGGCTCGAATGAAAAAGTGGCAACTGGTACGAGAATTTCGCAAAGCAAAAGATCAACGACGAACAATCACACGACCAACAACAATGGCAATCTTCTCGGTACCAACGATACAACGGAAAGTTATCCTACGACGCCGAAAAAACGATCCCCACCCGCCAAAAAAGCGAAGAAACAACAGAAACAAGTAACGATCAAACAAGAACCGATCGATCCACCGGAGGAAGACATTGACGAGATTCGTGACAACAATAATTCAGGTGACATCATGAACTCTACCGGTTTCAGTAATGAACACCTGCACGTCGGTAACATGCATTTCGAGCCGAGAATATTGAACGCAAGAGAAGAATCGATCTTGCCCGACATCGATGATGATCTTAGCCACGCACGAAGTCTCAGTAATATTGGCAAAATGAAATTAAGCCTTAAGGTCGAAGCTGCAACACCAAGAATGTTGATCGAGCCGCGCGGTGTTACTATAACACCTGCCGAGGATATACCGGAAACGATAATACCCGATACACTCGAGTATACGTGTGAAATGTGCGCTGCCGTTTTCGCTAGTCGCGCCGAATTACTCATACACGTACCTATACATATTTGATTCCATTGTCTCGTGGCAGGATAATTTTTATTCCTGCTTCCACAAACTTCCTCCCGTTTTTCTTTTTTCCTGACACAGTTTTCGATATATCATATCACCTTCGTGATATTACTCGCGGATTTGTTCTATTTCAATTTGACACGACGAGCGGGATGATTTTTTCTTCCCACTTTTCAATAAACTTTCGTTAACAAACGAGTCGCTCGTTTGTCCGTCGAAAAACAACTTTGTTATCGTGGCAAATTGTTCTTTCCCTTCGTTCGCTCGGATAATTCATAGCGTCGCGACGGTAGATTTTGTTTCTCTTAGCTCGTGCGAACACAACGATAAAACGGAGAAAAAATTCAATGAAAGAATCGAGTCCCATTTCTTTCGTCGTAATTTTTTGACCCGCCGAATTCGAGGTATTCTTATTATTGCTAATTATCCATTATGTTTATTAATTAATGTTTACCATTATGTGGTTTCTTTTACAATTATTCCCCTTCATATTCTATTATTCGTTGTAAAGTTTATTTACCCATCGCGCGTTTCGAAAACTTGATCGTTGTAGTTTTTTCTTTTTTTTTTCTTTCATTCCTACTTTTATTCCATCCTGCGTGCGTCAACCGTGCGTAATCTCCGTCAAACTTCCTTCCCTCCCTTGTGTCATCGTGATTGTGAATTCAAAAAACAAAATCCTCGTTCTTTCAATAAATAGAAAGATATGGGATTTTTGTTTTGTTTCTTTTCATCCGATGTCATCGCGAGCGACTTTTTTCATCACCAAAGAATGTACGTTGTTTTTTTTTAACGTGTATAGAATCCTCGAATTGCTACTGACAAAAAAACACACACACACACACACCCGTAGATCTTGATTAATCGTTCGAGCAACGATGGAGAGTAAAAGTCTTTCCTGTTCTGAAATTTAGAATAAAGTTGAAGAATATTTGATCTTGATTACAATGAACCCAAATATTATCTCGTTTATGTTTTCACATCTGCTCATAATTACATACCGGATGTTCCATTTACGACTCACTCGAATACTTTCGTCCAAGAAATTGATTCGGAAAAGGAAAACATTGTTAATAATTTATTACCATTGCACAATTAATTTAAACTACCGGATGAAAAGAGAAGCCCAAAACTCAACGAATATTTGAGAATATACAGCTTAAAGTGTGCGTATCCAGTGACAAAGATTGAAGAAACAAAAAGAGATGAACACATTTTTAGGACATTCCGCTTGTGGAAAATTAACAAAATTAGGAAATGAAGCGAAGAAATCCTAAACGCTAAAGCAAAATTAATATCTAAGACATTAGTTTTGCCGTGCTATTTTATACTGATATATATATATATATATATAGAAATATATATATATATATAGAAATATATATAACATAATATTTGCGTACGATGTATGAGCGTCCGTTTATTGGAGAGCGAAGAAATTCGACGAGTGTTGATAAAGAGAAGAAATGATAGAGAGAGTGTGTGAAAGAGAGAGAGAGAGAAAGAAAAAAAGAACAAAATTCTTAGTACAAAATCAAACGCAAACTCTGATTGCTATGGATTTAGTATTTTGCCTTACTTGTACAGTTAAACGATGTCTCTTTCTACGATTCTTCATCGTAAAAGTGTTGATCGGAACGAGAAAAGAACGAAAGAAAAAAAGAAATCAACGTAAATACGAAAACGACCAACAAGCGAAAAAATTATTCGCTATTTTCCCTAAAAACTATGTAAATAGGTATTTGAAGAGACGTACTGAAGAAAACTCGTTCGAGGTGCAACCCGATCAAACGTGGACATTTGTAATCCGTGTTTTCTAAAATCATAATGTAAAATTTCAACGTGGCGTTAAAAACTCTGCGAGAGTGACAGTGAGCGAGAAGAAAAGAAGATATATCAAAGCAGGAGAGTGTATTAGATATTGCTAAAAGACAACGGAGTAAAGAAGATGATGAAACAAACAAATAATAGAAACATCGGGATAAATTTTTAATACGGTCATTCGTAACAGAGGAGTTTAATTACAAACAAAACAAAAGATTTATTTGCGATCATGAGAAATCATGAATCCTGTAAGTAATTGTGCTTTATCTTTGAATAACTTCATAAGTTTATATACGATTAATTAATTATAGCGTTATATTATATGTATAGTATATAGATGTATACTATATGTATATACTATATATATGGTAACGAATACAATGTGTTGCATGATTAAATTTTAATTGAAACCAAGATGAAAGAAATCTTACATATATATATATATATATATATATATATATATATATATATATATATATAAACTAGACTAGAGTTGAAAGTATACATACATATATTTAACGAAAAGTAGTTTTAAAATGAAGTAAAGAAGAAAGTTATTATCGAAGCTGTATTGTAATAAGCTACGTAGTGAACACCCAAGAAAAATGCCCACAAACTCGAATTAGAAAGATCAATGGAACGTAGGAGTACGAATTGCCGGAGATTGGATTTCCGCGACGTTATGCTAATTATTAAAGAAATAAAAAGGACTGAACGAGGTTGAAGGGCCACGATTGGGTTCAGCCCATAGGGGTTGAATGGAACGAGAGAAGAGAATTGAAAATAATGAAAGCGTTAGATGGTAGTAAATTGTACATATTATCGAGACATATGGTATGGTAACGCAATTTACTGTTAATCGTAGTTGTATTTTTCTTTGAATAAATCAATAATGGATAAGTGATCGGAATTTTAAAGATTGTAGGAAGAAAAACAATTGTTGATAAAATTCAGTTTAGACAATTCACAATTCTAGATTGATGGAGAGCCAAGTTTTTGAAAAATATGTTCTGCGTTTGAAACAAAGATCTACAATAACATAAATGTTTAAATGTATCAATGTATTAACTTTAAAGGGGTAAACGTGGAGTAGGTAGAAAAGGATATTTTTCAAGAATTTTGTTTTATATAATTTATTTTTTCAAACTAAGATTATAAAATATGCCTGAAAATTTGTCATTATGTGAATATTTCCAAATAATCTGTTTTGTATTTAACTCGACATCGTTACAACTTTACCACTAGGTAAATTAAGTACGTCGAGATGCGAGACGAACAGAAGTGTGGGCCATTGAATTTATTTACATTCTTTTCAAAACGTTCACTTGTATTATACGTGACACCAAGAAGAAGAAGATGAAGAAGCTACCTAATCTTTCTTAGGCAACAGCAGGTGCATATATAATTCGTGATACATTGATTGACATGTGATAGCATCTCGTTACGATTAGAAATGATCCCCTTAGCGTACTGTCTATAAATTATCATAGTTATCTCTTCCATCATCGGTTTCAGGCATGATACAAATATTAGTCGTTTTAATTATCGTCTCCTTATATTGAAATCATTGAAACAAATACTACAATTATTTCTTCGTATGCCTATTAAAATTAGTGAATCGTTTTGAAAGTCGTAATCACTATAGGCAGTGAAAAGAATGACTTCATTTTTCATTTTTTTCCATTACTTTTATTTTGTTTTTACAGTACTCCTCCTCGAGCAAAGATTGAAGTGGCAAATTACAATAGTCTGACTCAAGGAATAAAATCACAGAAACCATAAATTTCCCTCTCGAATCCCATGCAGACAACTGAGGCGAGTATGAGAACAGCACCAGCTATACTCGTCTCGGTTGGAGTTTCACCGAAGAAATATACTTGTATGATATAAGCTAGAATAATGTCGAGGGATCTCGTGACCGAGACTTTGCCAGCACCTTCGATCTTAAGAGCTTTTGTTACGAGGACTTGACCACTGAGTCCTGTGATCGCGACGAGGAATATCAGACCCCAGGTGACCCAGTCATGAGGAAACATCTCGATATGCTGATGGGCCTCGGATACGAAGAAGAAGAACAATATTGCTGAGGCCAAAAGCCAGGCCGATAGATTGAACACCAGAACGGAAAAATGAATTTCCGCACATTTCCTCATAACAACGATATTCAGCGCGGTGAAAAATGTTGCCAGGATCGCAAAAACGTAACCCATTATATCGTAGGGCACCACTTTGGATGTCTGTAAAAGAAATGGGATGTATTAACAAACTTGCATTTATAGAAAAAATTGGAAATATATAAAATCAACATAAAAGATTACCTCAAAAAGAAATGGTGGCCGGGAAACCAAAACGACTCCAGCAAATAAAGCGCAAATAACGACAACTCGTAAAAATCCACAGGGTTCTTTGAGGATGAGGAAAGACATTATTATCACGATGACTGGTGAACTGAAGATGATTGTCGTCGCATCTCCCAAAGGTAATTTTCTAAAACTATAGTACAATAGTGCTAATGTAGCACCACCAACGACTCCCTGGAATCAAAAATGTATCACTTTTTATTTGTCCAAGTTAATGCTTAAGAGTCGATTATGGTTCAAAGACTCACCTGCAAGTGAAGCAACATTCTCGATCCTTTAGGTCCCAAAATACTTTGATTCGATCGACATACACATAACAGCATCGCAGTCATCTGAAGACATGCTCGTATACCGAGCAACACCATAGGATCCACGTTTCTAATGGCTTTGACAAGTCCCGAGCTTATCGTAAAAAACGCACCTGATATGAATGCGAGGAATATTCCATACCACTTTGTACCATCGCGATAACTTGCTACATTATTATCAAATTGTTCTGTATATTGATACGCGGGATGAATACTGTTATAGGATGTTGAAGTTTCAATGTTGAACTTCATCGTGTCCTTCATCTATTTTACTTCTAATTTTACTCGTTTCTTATGAGATGAAAACTATGTTTGAGTTATGTTAGTCTGTTGCGCAACGTGAAATAGCACAATGTTGAATGAAAGACATCTACCACCCTACTGGACGGGCCGATACATCTGGTCAACAAAACGCTCGTCCAAAGACAATTAACATACAGCTTAAGCGTACGTCAGAAAGCTTAGGAAGGATTAAGGAGTAATGACTCTACCAACTTTTGCCTGTAGCATGGAGAACGAGCTCTGTTTTTCATCGCTTTCGATGCACTGACTATCAAAAAGTCATGAGAGATCGCACCCCAATGAAATTTCTTTGGTGTAACAAAGAAGAAAAAAGTCGTTTACTTTTGGTAAGTAGAATGTTGCGCAATCGCTTTCCCAAGATAACGAGCACTCTCGATTACAAGTGTCGTTACATATATATGGAATCAGCAAGTTGATATTACGATCAGATAAGAAGAGAAGTTTTCCTATTTTTATGTTATACGATTATGAGAATGCGACAGAATCGAACTTGCACTATTATAGAAGATTAGAATTTTTATTTTTACGAAAATATTCTTTCCCTGTATCGTTTCATCTTGGCCTTACGAACAAAAACTTAGAAAAATGGGAAATATAAAGTATCAGTCTTTGCCGAATGTAAGCCTCGTAGGTGTTTGATCAATGCGATAGAGTTTTTCCCCAACGTTGAAGTATCCCAAGTACTCGACAGTATTAGGAGTCGTGTCATTGTGATAGTGACCACCTTCACCCTGATGACCGAAACTGTGAAAATGCTGAACTCTGAGATCCAGCTCGGTTTCGGCACTTACAAACGTGCCAACGGCTATCAGAGGTGCAGACATGTTATAGAAACGCAGCCAATTGTCGAGATCGGTCAGAGTGTTCAGCGGAGTTGTGGAAAAGTCTTGCATCACGTGTTGATGCACTTTGCCTTCTTTCAAAAGAAAGGTACCACCTAATCCTGAAAAAGAATAAGTTACTCTTAGAAAGTTGGCTTCAATGACTTGCTAGAAATATTACATAACATATAATAGCAGTGTTATTTCTGTGATAGCTTTATCTTTCTTGGACATAAGTTACTTACCGACTAGCTTATCAGTGTATCGAGTGGCTAGGGCCTGTTGCATCGTAGCGATAAAATCAAGTGTTCCAGTTCGTTTTTTTGCATGAACTCGCAAAACTTTACCAGGTTTTCCTTCGCTGGCGAAGAGATTAGCTAACAAAGCAAATCGAGTATCATTTCCAATTGATTCTTCCAGCACACACTCTTCATTCTGATCCACCCAAGCCAGCCGAGTTTCATTCTTCAAAGAATCTGGTCCTATTGCCACATTCATCATCATCTAGACAATTGATAAAGTATTTTATATTTATTTCTTACTATACTTATAATAAAAGAAAATGAAGAAATCACCCAATACGTTTTTGTACAATTACTTTTCAATTTTGGTAATAATAAATGATCGAAAAAAGGGATTATGGTTATTTTCTTATTAATCTTTACCTCACAATTACGAGAGAGATGAGGCCATGGACCAGCACCAGCACCGACTACAAACGCATTTTGTCCATATTGGAGTTTGTTCAGTATTGGCTTGATATCGTATAGCTTATCTCTCTGAACGAGGGGCAATAAATAAGCCGGACCTCCAACTTCCAAAACAGTAGGTTTTCCTCCCAAACCTAGAAAAAAAGTAAAGAAATTCCCGTGATAGTTTAAATTTCAAACATTCCACGATAAAAGCACATACCTGGAGCAGCGAGGCCAAAGGGCGCCTCAGTCAGATTAGGACAATCTACAACTTCAACACTGCACTCAGCAAAGTTCTTTGACAAGGCAGGAATCAGTACTAAAAAGACACAAGAAAATAAAATTGTTGATCGAAGAAACAGTATTTAAATAATCAATGCCAAAGAATCATATTGAATTAAACGTTATCTTTAGAATTTACCGTTTTTTATTTCAGTAAGCTGTGGAACATGAAGAGTCCTTTCGTCAATCTTCAAAGTATCCACTGGAATTGTCGCCATAGTATTTTTATTATATTGTAATTCGTAGGACAAAGTTATTTAATACTTCTTTACACTTGTTCTCCGATCAAGAACACCGACGTCGAATTATTCGTTTAGCTCCTCGCGATTACGCTATTAGTAGCGAAGTAACGCTGAAAACAACCTTACTTCGATAAAATTGTAACCTGAACCTTATCTTATCACGCTACATTCTTTAACCTTGAAACGTTGATTGAATTGCGTCAAGACTTTGCTAACTGTTTATATACAGTTAATTTTTCCTTGCGATGCATGGGGATGAATTCATTTGTTCTTTTGCATGCATAATGCTCATTCATTTTCCTCGAATGGCTTAGTGCAGGAAATGCATTATTTTCCCACCATATATGTCTATCGTATGATCGAATAATTTTCTATGCCGTTTGATAGTTTTTCGTAGCGGTAATTTTTCTTTGTTCCTGTTGGGCCAAGCAGCTGGACAGACTGAAAATGACAGTTACATCGTTGAGAGAAGTGGGAGCAGTTGGAGACGCGCATGTTACCGGTGCACTCGTATCAAGACACTTTCATTTTTTTATGAAATTATGTCCCCTCACTTCGTTTTCGGATTAACGATCATGAGTATTCGGCAAACTTGCTTATGACACGACGATAGTGCTAACACGGTAATATTTAGGTGGTAAAAAATTAAACATCGACATTGCGAAATAAATAAATATCTCTTAAGCATTCCAACCTCAAAATTTACTTCCATTGTACTGCGCTTGCGCGATGCACTTTGTCAAAAATGCATCGAAGATTGCATTAACAAGTCATTCGTTCTTAATAATGAAACAAAATAAAACGTAGTGATGCCGTATATTTAATCGGGTCATGGTTAAAATCGTCAATTCATCAGTGTCGTGACCAATGCGAATTCTCAACTCGTTTGTTCCTCGAATGCCGAAGCGCCGCAACTCCGACAACCGCGTCGCCACCATCGTCGCCATGTTAGAATTTTTCTCCTTCCAGCTCTTACAATCAGTGACCGCTGAGATAATCTCAAAAGTGCCCATTGCTGTTCGTGACTTTCCTGTCTCCGGTTTTTTTTTATTATCTCTCATTCGTGATATTACAAACTGTCAAATAAATTAATCTTACGCGTAGTTCTGTGTATAGTATCGATCAGTGCCAGAATTTTCTTGGGAGAAAAATAATGGACGACCTGGGTGAGTAAAGTTCTTGTATCATCGAGATGTTAACCTCAAATTGATATTAAAGTCTCGAAACATGTTATATGTCAATACATTCGTCAATTGACAAGATTTTTAGTGATCTTATTGTTTTAAAGTTAATTTCCCGTTCTTCAGATGAAACTCTTTCTATCGGATGACATTTTTTTTTCGTCTTTGTTGATAAGATTCTGTTATTCTGAGTTAAGATGTAAAAAATGCATATCATGTTTATCAACTATCGCAAATAGTCAGATCAGACCGGAGTGGCAACTCCATGAATCCGTGTGTTGACTATAGAATTTTGTATACCGTAATAGGCCGATTCAACGCCGACGACTCGTCAGCCCGAAAAAATCTAGACGGGAATTCCAGCGTCAAAAAAATATTGATGCTGGATAGCCAACTTTTGCGAACGATTACATATCGCGACTGTAAATTGGTTGATTTATCGAAGTTTCAAAAACACAATCTCCCGACACGCCACGACTTCATAATGGGGTTCTTGTCACGATTGACAGTATTCCAAAAAAGCAGAAATCCGTTTATCCCATCAATCCTGTGACATATCTTACCTTCAGTCGGTAACTCGAATATCTGTATAACCGACCGACGTTAACATTCGAACAGGGATAACTTTGAGAAGTGAAAGCTCAAAGGGAAGCATTATTACTGTTAATTGGTCAAGTAGATTTCACAAATTGAATTAATTATGAAACTTCGCAATGCTTATCAAATCGAAGTTAATATTTATTGTCTACTACACCAGAGAAATGCGTCATTGATAAAACGAGCACGAGGCAACAGTCCAGTCCGAATGTACAAAAATTGAAATAAATTTAGGATAAACTTGAATTTTGATGAATTTTCTTGATTTTACAAATTTTCGAACACCTGACCCGCTTTACCCCAAATTTCCGGTCTCGAGAGAACATTTTTGTTGGAAACCTGGTGTAATGAGAGTCACGGGATAATGCGGGTCAATACTTTATGCGTTAGTACCTCCGCTTCACCCTATATAACATCACCAACTTTCGTCGAGTTTGGGGTCAAACTTTAGTGGCGCCCCCTAGCGGGAAACAGCGGTACTAAAACGTGCGGCATTGACCCGCATTACCCCGTGACACTCATTGTCCTAACTTCATTGTTTTCCCTTTAAACCCGACAAAATCGGGGGTTGGGAAAATGTGGGTCAGTGGGGCAATGTGGGTCAGTACGGTAATGAGGGTCACTTTTTCAAAAAATTTGTCTGAAAATCAAGAAAATTCTTGAAAATTCCAATTTTTCCGATTTTATTTTAGTTTTTCGCTATTTTCTGTCTGTTTCTAAGTCTAGTGTGCGTATACCGTGTGTATGTGCGCACGTGTGTGTGCGATGTTTACTGACCGCACACATGTGTGATATCCGTGCAACTTGGCGCTATCATGTCATCATACGTCGTTACGTCTTACGTGTGAACTTTCTCGAAGATATTTAACATTTACTAACAAAGCAAAACAATAACCGCTGTAAAATAAAATTACACAGCGGATAATGCTTTGCTTTGCCCCATAATATTTCAAGCAGAAGCTCGGCATGGTTAAGCTAAGGCAAAAGGCTGTAAATGCACTGGAGATGCTCCATCGGTTTTTTTAATTCTCGACGGTTGTTGATAAAACAATTTTCGATAAAACTTATGAAATTGAAAAACACGTACAAAATACGAAAACAGAAATGCAACAAAAATTAATGTATTTCTTTAAGTATCAGTGGTATACTTATTAATAATCAGTATAACAATATATATGTAATTTTTTTGTTTTTACGAAGAAGTATCTCTGCCAAATTCATATAAAAAATGTATATACTACATATCTATCACTGTTCTTTGTATTTGTGTACATCTCTGTAAGCGAGAATACCCGCTTCCTGCACCTCTATAAGTGAGAAACTCGATTAAGTGAAAAACCTCCATGAGTGAGAGAAAGATTCCGGCCCCTTGAACTCTTGCTCATCCAGGTTCGATTGTATATGTAATTGTTTTGTTTTTATGAAGGAGTATCTCTGCCCAATTCATATAAAAAATGTGTATACTACCTATCTATCACTGTTCTTTGTATTTGTGTGCACCTCTATAAGTGAGAAACTCGATTAAGTGAAAAATCTCCATAAGTGAAAAAATGATTCCGACCCCTTGAACTCTTGCTCATCCAGGTTCGACTGTATATGTTATTGTTTTGTTTTTATGAAGAAGTATGTCTGCCAAATTCATATAAAAAATGTATATACTACATATCTCACTGTTCTTTGTATTTGTGTACACCTCTGTAAGCGAGAAAACCCGCTTCTGCACCTCTATAAGTGAGAAACTCGGTTAAGTGAAAACCTTCTATTAGTGAGAAAAAGATTCCGGCCCCTTGAACTCTCGCTCATCCAGGTTCGACTGTATATGTAATTGTTTTGTTTTTATGAAGAAGTATCTCTGCCAAA
>JAPYZU010000493.1:0-16555 GCA_030523005.1 Tryphoninae sp. B BG-2022a | reverse complement strand
TGCTAACAGTGAGCGTATCTCAATTATCATTAAGTCGCAGCTGATTTTTGAAACATGACTAAATGTTCAAACTTTTTTTATAATTCTCAAAGTAAGCTCCTTGATTTATCTTATAATTTTCTTTATTATTATAGTCGATTAAAAAAGGGATGATGCGGAAGTGCAAAAAATTGAAAAAGCTCTTTTTGTAAAGCCGAGAAATCTATAGAGCGTTCTAGAATACCTGAACAGCTACAGTATAATATCAAAGCGTGTAGCGTTAATTATTTTTAGAAATGCGTACACTCTTGCCATTGGAAATTGATTCCTTCGACTTCGGAAATTTCTAACTTTTGCTATTTGATTTTTCGTTTCGTCACTTTCTTTTCTGCGAATCTGTTACCGCTTGTCATTCATTGAAACGCAGCCGCTAATTTTAGAGCAAGTACATTTCTCACCTCCCTCCGAGTTCTCGTTGGGTGTTCGAAGCGTCCTCTCTTATACCCGTTGAAATAATATACGCGAGTTGAGGTCGGAACGATCGTAAAACGGGGTTTGAACGCGAGAGAGGCTAGGCGCGTTATGCAGTCGCCGAAACTTGGCCGAGCCGACGCCGCGTGGTCCGGGAGACTCGTTCGCGCTCGCGACAACCACGAGGATCGAGCGTCGATCCATTATCGTCATCGATTATGACGAACGCCACGTGACAAATCCAGCGTGTCAAAATTATAAATTGGACGCGGGTCAAAATTCAACTATATTTTAGAATCCTGCTAAACCTTTCAACTCACAGATTGTACATTATTCATTTAATTATACGACTTTCATTAGGTGCGAATTCATCTAACAAGAATTTTTTTTCTCACGTATAATCACTCGTCAGATATTTAAGGAATATCTTAAACGCTAGTTAGTTTGTTAAATAATGACCGAGACAAACTGTTAATTGTCCGGATTGCTAATGCAGAAAACAAGTTAATTTTTAACGATAACTGTTACACACTTGCAACGAAAAACTGCCATAGAACAAAGTCATTATAATTACAAATCGACGACAATTTATTCTGGCACACAGACTAGAAAGGTTTAATAATAAACCGTGGTGACGTGCAACATTCCGCTTCATCCCTGTATTTCTCATGACACTCTCGCCTTTCGGATCTCTCGCACACAGTGCTCCATATCTTTTTTTTGTATACTCGTTGCTGCTTATCGGGACACCTGGCATAAATTATTATCCGTAAGTTCCGTGTGAACTTGCCACGCGCATCATGAAATATAATCCATAAAGATCTGGCGTATGAGCGACGATAGATTGTCTAATTTCTCTTTGAAGAACGATTTTATATTAAATTTCTTTTAAAAATATCAATGTCAATGCAACATAGATTAAAATACGAATTATAAGATTATATTAGTAACGAGTTGGTTTACATCTCGCATTATTCATGAGTGATTAACGATAAATCGTGCCTGGACAAACATATAAATGAATTCAGTGAACGTGTCATGAAGAATGAATCAATGATTGTAGAAACTTTGTGTCATACAAATTGATATACAATAGTAATGACCTTCTATTCGATCGACGCTGTTTCTCGATGGTGTAATCACTATTTTCCCTCTCGTCATTATAAATGAAAAAATGAAATAGCTAGAGTGGGAGAAAACTCGTATGACCTGGTGTTATTCCACATAACTCACACATCACTGTGATATTACTTTTCTAGATACACGAAGCTTACCCGTGAGGCATAAGCTTGCATGAGAGTTATTCTTATTGCATACGTGGTGGTGAAGCTCTAGAGTGAATGATTCAAAGTGGATGAGACACGTGGGAAATTTCGTGACCTCTTACAACGTAAACTCTGACGGAAGGGACTCGATGATACACGATTCTGAAGTCATCAAGGACCAAACGTTTCGAGGATCTCCCAACGAGGAGTGAGGTAATATCTTCAATATGTTTGCAAACGTTAAACAATAATTGTGCGACTGTCGCATCAATCGTTCTACATCTTTGCCAGTTTATCAGCTTGGACATATGGACATTGGAAAATATGTGATGCTTTATATTTTGTAAAAAGTAAATTGTCCATTTTTGAAAATAATTATATAACTAGAAGAATTTTAAGGAAGTTGAAGAATTACTTAAGCTGCCTTAAAATTCTTCTAGTCACCTTATAAAAAGATTTGTTTTTTTTAAAGCCAATTCAGGCTAGACACAGTTATTATAATTCGTTTAATAATTTGTAGTTTCCTTTTATGAAAAATGAAATTTTGTTCCCAGTGTAAATATATATGGCTCAACAGGTTCTGTACACGTTATAGAGCCAAGTACACGCGGTAAACGTATTAATAGCGAAACTTTAATTATTTTTTTTACGCAGAGCCTCGGGCATTCTCGTGGGTGAGAACGTGTAGCGAAGCGTCATCGAGGTCGCATGGATGTGCCGCTCTTTCCGGCGCCCCCGACGCTTGACGGGGCAACGACGACGCTCAGAAACGTTCCAGCAGTCGGAACGACGACAACGATAGATCATTGTCGCACCGGTAATCATCATCGTCATGTTTCGTCCCCCGGGAAAATTGCGCGTAATAATTCGTCAACAAACGACAACCATCACCATCATCCTCGACGACGTAGTCATCGAGTCGGACGTTTCGTGAACTCGGTGCATCCGAAGGGAAGTTTTACTAGAGATACAGGCAGAACACGTGCTAGAGTCACAGAGCTTAGAGTAAGGATGACGGAACGTCGCGAAGACGACGAAGATGACGCTGACGTTGTCTGTGCCTCAGGTAATTAAAACTGCGATAACGTCAAAACAGTTTTCATTCCATAATTGTCAAAACATCTCAAATTGCAAAAATATACAGGAATCTAAAACGACATAAATTTAAATTAAAATGTATCAATAGCAAATATCCATACAATGTTTAAATGTATTTTAGTATTTCAAATCTTACTGTAAATTTTTATTTTATTTTGAACTGAATTGTAAAAATTAGAGCTTGTAAGAAGACCTTGACCCTGTCGATGTACGTTTCCATATTACCGACTTACCTATGTTTTCTGTGGTAGATTGGCCGGCTATAGAATATTAATGAACGGGCGTTTCACCGAGTCAAACTTATCCGTGGTCTATAGAAATAATGACAGTTATTCCATTGTGAGAACGTCGTCAAACGGACTATGTTTTTCAGAAAAAAAATTAAACATAAGCTCAATTTTCTTCCATCTATCACACTGCTCGGTGGCATATGTATGAAATGTCTTCAATGATGCGTAGCTTGTCGTATTATATATATTATATCGGTATTATATGTATAACAAGGGTGAAAAATCGATGCCACTGTCGATACAGCTTGCAGGCGTTTGTAGCTCTTGGGACGAATAAAAATGATAAAGTTGTACGCGAGGTATACAAGAGATTCATCGATGTACGAAATTGTGGAATCTTCTTGAAATTTCCGATAAAACTAAAGACACTTTGTTCCTCTGGGATTAAAATAGATTAACGCTGACCTCATCTCATCTGTTCTAATCGTATCAAGCTAGTAATATCGCACTAGACCATGAGAGAATATTTTAAAAAGTGCAACTACATTGTAGCACGATTTGACAAATGTAACTTTTATCTTATCGTCTCTTTGCCTTCGTGCATAGAAAATGCCCTTCTTCTAGTAAGATCGCCCTCGCGTGTAATGTATTTCTTTTTTTTTATCCTTGTGGTTCAAGGGCAATGGAAAAACTGGGAAAAGCTTTCAAAATTGAAACGATAGAGTGACCTTAGCTTGGATCGATGATTGCATTTTGTATATTTGAAATGTGCCTACACTATGTGCATATATAAATGTTTACTTTTGTTATTTCAGCCACACCGGTGTCCTTCGAATCGAGAACCATATCCGAGGATCTCTCCATTCGTGTAAAAGATGAGATAATGCACGAACAATTGCCACCTACTAGAACAACAGGTATTCAAACTGTCCGTGCCAGTGGACCGTACAGACTGAGAGTTTTGCCATCGCTCAGAGATATTGCGCCTGAGGATTCGAGCAGCAATTCAGATCCAAAAAAAACATCAAGAATCCGTTGGCATTTGAGACTTTTGGGCAGACTTTCCCTTTGTCAATTTGGTACGAAATTTATTAATTCTTTTCTTAAAATAATAATTATGATTAACGGTCTTTCATTGAACCGTTTCGTTTGACTGTAGGACTGGCGTGGCTCTTAACTTTCTGGGCAATGGCAGGAGCGGCTTCTTTCTACGCTACTGAAGGTCCTCGTGAGCGTGAACAAGTTCAAGAGCTCAAAAACATGCAGAGAGATCTAGCCGTTGGTTTGGCCACTGAGCTTCGTCAATTGAGAGCAAAAGAGCAAGAAATGGAACCATTATGGAGCAACAAAGTACGACAATATGTCGCTAAGCACGAAAAGTTTTTGTTAGCTGCTGTTAATTCTGGATACGGCGAAGGTGGCGACGGTGGACGACTGTGGACATTTCCCAGTTGCATTCTCTTCGCCATATCCCTTCTCACAACGTTAGGTGAGAAAAAAACAATTAACTTTGCTAATGGAATTGGGGATTGAAACACCGATGTCATGAAATCTGTTCGTCGCGCGCGCGCTCTCTCTCTCTGTCTCTCTTTCTCAATCTCTATCAGGCTTTGGAGCTCCCGTACCTCGTACAACTGCCGGTCGAACTGTGGCAGTTGTATTCGCAGCTATCGGCATACCGGCTCACTTCCTTTTAATTCTTAACCTTGGCCTTCTTCTCGCAATGCGTCTGCAAAGATACGCCATCAGGAGGAAGTATAAATTAGAAACGGACATGGAAACTTGTGAGATGTCGCCCGTGCCCAAGTGGGTCAAGATCGTTCCGTTCGGTTGCATCGGTTAGTACAAAAAAAACTATCTTCCGGTTAAATATATTACTTGGAACATGAATTTTAATTGCATTCGTTCGTTTTTTCAGGTGGTTATTATTTATTGGGAATATTGTGTTTCGGAGCTGCGAGATCAAGACCCTTTGCAGCGAGTCTTCTTTTTCCTCTCGATTTTACAGCAGCTGGTGGTCTCGCTACGACGTCCGGTCATGTGAGAATATTGTACGCTTTGTATCTTGAGGGAGCGGTGACGATAGCGGCCGTAGCCGTAGCTGTACTTCGTGTTTCGGCCACGCAAAGCCTGACAAACATTGGCCTCAAGTATGGCCTACTGATCGAGGCTTAGAGCGAAACGGCCCAGCTCGGCCGATCGATTAATAGTTGAACTGTGCACACATGAAACCTAGCTCGAGCCGACCCTGATTAATGTGTTGCTTGGTCAAGTCCGCGAGGGCGACGCGCACGTGTGTATGTGTATGTATATTTGTGTATATTGCAACAAGAAAGCCTTATAGATCCGTGTCACACGCGATATCTCGTTGTGACGAATGCTAACTTAACGACAAGGGCTATATTATAACGAGCCACGATACTCTTATCATGACGGGTAACGACGAGAAAACAAGAGGCGAAGATATTTTTCTCGATCGATGATAAGTAAAGACTTATCGAGGAGTGACATTTGCGGAGAATTTGTATTGTTATGAAATTGTGAAAAGAAATTACCGATGCTCCAAGCTGTGATGAACGCAGACAGGAGGGAACATTATATCGAAGACCGATCTTGTACGAGAATTTTTTACAATGGCACGTGTCACCCGCATGTGGAAATATCGATTATTTCCTACAAAATAAAAGTGGATACGCGACGCTCCAATGCATTGAGCTATAATATATCTAGCGCACATCGAACGATGCGAAAAAATAAGCATCAACCGATCGTTGAGGCGAATGTAATGAGCTTAGTTTCATTCAGGATTTATCGAGGTGGAATTGCCTTTGATGGGAACATAACAGTGAAAAGCCAAGACACGTTGATTGAGTAGTTGGCAGATTATTTTATCGATCCACTCGTTCAACTCCCGCGATAAAAAAGCATTGAACGAAAACGCTTCTTATCGGTTCATTATTCACGAATATCGATTTGTGATATAATAGAAAAAAGGAGAATGGTCGAATGTCCGGTGATGAGAAGGAATGATGGATCGATTGAATCTGACAGTAACATAGCTCTCGTGTGCTTGAATTATTTGAATCCTCGTTAGCGACTCACAATCGGAAGTTCCTACTCATACGTACGAAGTGTGTTCATAAAGTTAAATTTTGAAAAGTGTTCTACAAGCCCAAACTTTCTCTTATTTACAACTTACGCAAACAGATAAACATTGAATGCGACGATAAAAGATACAGAATGTCTGGTAACTTGCTTTTTATTTTACACCATTGATACGTAAGTGACACAAACTCAACTTACTACTGATATTTTGTTTATTTTCAATTTCTATAGTCATTCTCACTTGTCATTCTGAATATATAGGAGCGTGCTGTTGAATTGCAGACAGTCAGAAAAGTTGATTCGGCGAATTCACGAGAATTCTTTGTGGCGTTCTAGTGAACTCGCGAAATAGCTTACGTTATTTTTATTCTTCCATTTTCGGTACTTTTCATCTATCTTCTTTTCATTTTATGTGAGTCTATCGTTCCCACCTTCAAGGCATTTTCTGACGTTTCTTCGTCCGCTCACTGACACTTTCGGCTGTTTCTCCGCTCTTTTGACTATTCGCATTTGACCCACCGAAACGATTCGACGTAGAGGATTGTGGTTTGTCGCCGGGACCATCAATACTGTTCTCTCGCGCACGTACTGGCGTGGTGCCCAAAGCGGTTCGTATCGATTTCAATAATTCATGCGACCCCTCATAGCATTGTTTGGTACCTGCAAATACAAATATTCTCAATTGTATTTACTAAATCGAACTCTGATCAAATTATAAGGGGAGTTGTCGAATCTTCTTTCGTAATTTATTAAAACTAAGCGATTATCAATTTACCCAGGGCATACCAAAGATGCTCATGGAAAAGGTAATTGACTCACCTAAACACGTTTTTATCCGAATATAGCACGCTTGATTTTACTAAGCAGACCATCGCTTTGTTCGGTTTGCTCGGTATGTGCGCCTTGATTCACTTGAGTTTTATATACGGGATCTGGAAAAAGCAATGTACGGTTTTCGATACAAGAAAATTAGCACTCAAGGAGTAAAAAATCTTTCTTGTTGTTTTTCGGGTTATAGCGAACATTTCTTGGTTCTATTGCACATAAAGAAAATCGTTACAGACGATTAACGGTTAACACCAACTTTTACGAAAACCGCAGTTGCTTTCTCACAGATTTTATTGAAATTATTAAGGGCGCGCATACACGAAACATGGAATTAAAGAAATTCAAGCGATTTTTTTGTTTTTTTTTTTCATTCACTGATATGCGTGATAAAAATTCAACTACTAACTGACTATACATGATTGTAAATTGATTCAAAAGCAAAAATATTTCCGTTATATCGAACTATGTCCTTAAAATCCATCAAGCAACAATTTCCCGGGATGTTCTTTTTTTTTCAGGATTTCGAGCGTTTTCCCTTACCGTCCGTTTTGAAGGTTATCCCATATATACTTCCAGGCGTATCTTTCTCTAGCTCTGCGTATGCTTGCATGAGTGCCTTTTGTTTCTCATTGAGAGTCACGGGTGTGATGATTTTTATGTTCACATAATGATCACCGTGACCGAGACCATTGACCTTTTTCATTCCTTTGCCACTGAGACGGATTTTCATATGAGAGGATGTGCCAGGACGTATTTGAATTGTCTGATCCTCGTAGACTCCTTGGACTCTTATTGTACCACCAAGAACTGCTTGTGATATCGAAATATCCGCGTCCGTATGAACGTCGGGACCATCGCGTCTGAAGTATCTCGATTTTTCAACCCGGAATGTCACAAACACTTCTTTATTGCCAACTGCCATACGAATCGTCTGCCCATCTTCGACTCCAGCGGGTACAGGTACGATAACTTTCTTACGTTGAACCTTTAAGGAAAAATTGTAATAAATGGTTGAATCGAAAAGACGATTACAAGAAAAGAAGTATATTTGGACATTGTTGTTGAGTTTCTTACGCATTGTCCTTTGCCTTCGCATTCTATACACGGATATTTGATATACATTCTTGAGCCATGACATTGTCGACATGTCGATCTCATAACAAAAGGACCTGTAGTTATAGTTTCCATTCCTGTGCCATTACAATGTTGGCACTTTATAGCTTTTGTACCAAGTTCGCATCGTGAGCCACTACATTTTGGGCATGTGTCAATAACATTGAGAATCACATCTTTGTTGACGCCTCTTGCCGCTTGTGCGAAAGTCAGATTCATAACAACCTGTATATAATAATTCATAACATCATTTTTGTCTAGTGAATTATAAAAGCAGATCTTTCAAAATAGAATTTGTCCTAAAATACCTCTTGTGCCGCTCCAAACCCATATTTTGAGTCTGCATAGTCATCTTGAAAATCACTAAAATTGGAGCTCTTGAAACCTGCGTCGCCAAATATCTTTCTGAATAACTCTTCAGGATTTATCGTAGATTGAAAGTTCCAATTGTGAGAGAAGTTCGATTGATCACCACCACCACCACCACCAGGAGGTCTTTGGCCCATCCCCATCTGTTCTGAAGTCGCACCCCAGGTGTCGAATTCTTTTCTCTTTGTATCGTCACTGAGAACCTCGTAGGCCTCAGAAACTTCTTGAAACTTCTTTCCAGCATTTGGATCGCTTTTATTCGTATCCGGATGATATTTCTTTGCAAGCTCGTAGTAAGCCTTCTTGATGTCTTTTGCAGAGGCATTTCTCGATACTCCAAGGATCTCATAGTAATTACGTTTGCTGAGAGCTCCAGTTGTGTGAAACTTGTTTCTAGGCTGTGAAAATTTGGCTATGATATCTGAAACACGATTTTCATTAGTAGACTAGAAACAAATATGATGTATTAATATACAAATTTGGAACGGTGACATTTAAAATTATTATTTAATGCTAATCACGTATGTTGGAAAAAAAGAAACGTAAAATTGAAGAACGAGGGCTACTGTTCCTCAACCTCCGTTTATTCCAGTGCTTCGTTATTGGTGCACTTTGGTATCTGAGGTTAGATATATTTCAACATTCGCAGACACCTCCCTAAAGCATGATTCGAATGACCGATAGCAAAATACGCAATGTCAAAGCCTTGTACGAATTCGGATAATTGCCAAAGGTACGAGATATTGTTAAATCAAAGCTAAATTGCTGTTCGTGTTGGATCTCACAAACGTGATGTAATCTCGAGTGACTGACATGCGTGGTCAAGGATGGAAGTCGTGCGTAGTACATTACATTTTTCGGCGTTTCTCCGGGTCCAGGCCTCGACACCAAGTGTAGATGTGCCAAATTGACGCTGGCATCCATTGCATCGTTGCAACAGATCGCACTGTAATTTGTTCGGCGCACTATTACTTATAATGCGAATACCGCGAGGACGTAAAATTGCTGCAAGTCCTTTGCCGGCCGCCATGTTTGTCGAGAGATGCATGGTTGTTCGTTCTGATCAGATGTGATCACGCGGCTTTCCTCACGTTGTTGAAAGTACTAGTACATTCTGGAAAGTACTTTGTACGTTTATTTGTCATACATCAACTTTATTTGAGCTCCGACATCTCAAACCGTCGGGATGTTTGGTTCGTTCTTCGATAAATGTCCACTTAAATCAACATTTTTCAGTTCTCCTGCCTTGTTTTCATTCATAATCACGATATTTATGGTTACTCATTTGCAAGAAAATCACTATCCTACCGACGGGCGCTGGAATCGCTATTTAAAAAGTCAAATTGAATTCGAAAATCTCATACATGGCACATCTCATAAACCTTAAGGTTTTAGTCCGCCACGATCAGCAAGTTTTGATAGGACGCGTACACCGTTAATCGCGGAGCAAGAGACTTACCTGTCGAAAGATTGTGACATGTCCTGGTAAATTTAATAGTAAAATGCCGATGTAACGCTCACAAGAAAGTGAAAACGTTTGTGAACTCTTTGCGTGCATGGACTACTCCTTGCTCAATCACAAGATGATGGAGTCTAGGAACAGCGAAACAACCTCCAGATCTTTGCCACCTCTTGTTGAAGGTAAAATTCACGGCTACCTGAGGTTTGTGATCGATGAGATCGTTTGGTCAAGGCGAAGTCCAGGTGATGTGACTGTTCTCGCTTCCTGGTGGGGCGAACTCGACAGTGCTCAATTCAGGTAAGTCAATTAAGTATACAAAGCAATGACAATTTTTTCTGTACATTTTGACAGCACTCAGGAGCCTAACAAACCGAATTATTTTTTTTACAATCGTAAAACTCCATTCGCTCGAATTGATATGGATTTATTAATATTATTGTTTACAAATGATAATATGTTAAACAAATTTTATTCCTTCCCTAGGAAATCATAAAATTTGATTGTAAATTAATCCAATTGATGTATTTTATTCTAAACATTATGGATCTACTAATCATATTATGGAAAGGCTGCAAAATAAAAATTTAAACAATAGAACAATTTAATTTCTTCATTCACAGACCTGCTGATATGAGAAGTGGTGATCATCGGCCTGAACGGGATATTGCAGAGACGTATGCGATTAGGACAAATGTCGATCTGTTTGAGGAATATTTGAAGAATTGTGAGACAGTCGAGCTAGTAGTAATCTCAGAAAAAAGTCATCAAGTTGTGGGTACAGCTCAAGTCTCCGATCTCTCCAATCTCTTGAAAGGAAAGTCATATTTCCAATATATTCCTATCCTGAATGACAATGGTAGCAGGATAGGTGACATTCACGTCACTATGAAGTTCTCGACAGTTTTAAAAAATCAGAAGAGTCCAGTTAAAAAGTACTCTGAAGACAATGGTGTATCAGCAAATACAAATTGTATCTTGAATTCAAGTTACTTCAACATTGATTCGGTGGTTAAAACTCCGTTCCCGTATGAAAATGATGTTCCAGTAGCAATAAAGAATGCCAAACAGAATGAGAATGCTTGCAGGTCAATTCTGAAAGAGTGTCGTTTAGACCTTGGAAATTATGGTGTGAAACCATCTTCCCTGGTAAATGACAAACTCGTCGCTCAAGTAGTTGCTAGAGCACAAAGGTTGCGTGGTGCGATTCTCAAGGAAGCACGTGACGATGATCCCCTGGCACTCAGTGAGAGTTCGACCATCGATAGTTTTCGTACCGACTTCTCAGCAAACAATGAGGCAAACCTGTACGAATATTTTCTTGGCAAAAAAATGTCACATTACGAGGAAAAAAAAGCTCTGGAGGCTCTTAGAACGACTTCGCCTACTCCCAGTCTGATCGATCTAGCAGCAGAAACAATTCGCACCTGCCGAAATGAGAAAAACGCATCAACGGACGCAGAGCAAAAAATTCCATTCTCCAAGAGCAGCAAACCCGTGGTAGATCATTCACTACCGGAGAGTACGTCGATCCATCCAAGAGAAACCTCGCCGCTCGATTATGTCGACAGTCTTAGAGTTGCTGTTGAATCTTTGACTCTCAGTTCCGCTGGTTACAGACGAGTACGTTCGTCGTGTTTGTCTCGAGGCGATGGAGTTCCGGTATCGGTAACTTATTTCGTACAGTACGACTCGACCTTTGGTAACACTAAGAAATTCAACCGCAAAATTATAAACGAGAGCAAACCTGTGAAGCTTTGCTCGAAGAAACAAGTGGGTCAAGTCGTCTATTTCAATCACGAGGCCGTCTACAACCTTCCTAAAACTTATCTTCACATGGACGTACCATTGAAATTCAAGATCTTCAAACGTCACTTGAATCAACGCACGCCAACCGAACTTGGAATTGGCTCAATGTACGTAGCCGATGCTGCACGTGCACGTTCTCTGAGTTCGACGCAGCGTCTCGCCATTGTTAACAAGGGAATCAAGATTGGCGAGTTGAAGGTAACCGCCGAACTTGGCTGCGACAAGATACACTTTGGCAAGCAATTCGTCGAAGCAGTTACATCGGCGAAGGAAAATATTCCCGTTCTCGAAATTTCATCTCCTTCGAGCCTGGAAACTCCGAGATATAGAACAGCAACAGGCGGCAACAGCAGCGAGTCCAAGAATGATGGAAAACCGTCCTCGTCAACTGACAACAGACCGGAGAATCTCTGGAGCAGAAACAACACAGACAGAATTGCCAAGCAAGAAACGGGTCAGAGAGATCCTCGAGCTGACGAGAGGCTCGCAGAGCTCGAAAATATTCAATGCGAACGTGACGAAAAGATTTTACTTCATGGGTTGATTTACATTGCCGAAGGTAAAGATTTTTCGTCCCTCAATACTTATCTAATTTGTCGAGCTTTTTGGCGCGAGGACAGAGCGGCTAGTCGAGTTTGTGAGGAAACGAACAATCCATTCTATCATTTTCATCAACTGGTGCCACTGATACACGGATCTGATTTGCTCGAACGTACCAGAGACAATTGCATCGTCGTGGAAGCTTATTCACGAAATTCAAACGGATCGGACGAACTCCTGGGTATATCGAAATTGCCCGTTCATCAGCTTTACGTCGCTTACAGAGATCTTCAAGTATTGCCGCATCTTTTGCGTTCAAAATATCCGGTTATAAGCGTGGATGGTTGGGTTCCAGTTGGCGATCCTGTTTCCGGTCGTATTTGCGGACAAATTTTGGCTCTTGTCGCTCTTGGAACTGCCGATCAGATAGCGCTACTCGAGATGACTCGAGGGCTTCGCGATGCGAGCTATACTCTTCATACCTTCAGGGATCAAGCGAGAAATCCACAAATTTCTCGTACGGTACCTAACGTCGATACAAGATTCGCACAGAATGGCTTACCAATGCCTGGAGAAAATCGTTTCTACGAAAATCGGCACATATGGGGAGGATCGAATCGCGATTACGAGAGTCAATCCAATCCTGACAGAGGCGTGGAAGATCGTAGTGTCAACAGCAAAGAGTGCCAGACTGAGATTACGACTGTAAAATATTTCAAGCCCAACAGCATTGAGGAAGAACCGTCAAACGAGAATCCACAGAGTCAAATGCTCAATGCGATAGTGAACAGACTCGCTCAAGCTTTAAATGTTCCCAAATCCAGCACCGATCAAGCCGCTCAAACGGAGCTGCAGTTTCAAGCAAGGAATTCCGACGAGAGGACGAGAATCGACGATATCGAACCGCTCAATTTAAATCCATCGACGAACATTAGCTTCTCTGGGGACAGCAGTGATGCTGGCAGTCAACGTGACAATTTTCATCTTTCCACAGAGATTTATCGCAGCGTCGGTGTCGGGGCTGAATTCGACGATGCGGTAACTCAAGGTCCCAGTACGAGTTATGCGAATCTTCATTCCATGCCTGTGTCCAATGGGTTCAACACCCAACAAACAGTAACTCATGTAGCGGATCGCAAGAACGAACAAACTATATCGCTATCCAACGATAAAATTCCAGCTACGATCTCCTCGGTGAGATATCCGAATTCGAGATTGGACGAGCGCTTACATTATGAGAATTCGGTTACCGAGGATTCCTCGTTTCGTGCTGTCGTGGAGATTGAATGTGCTCTTCATCTACCAAGAGTGGAGAAGATTGACGAGACCGTTGAGCCTTGTACTTATGTTACTTTCCAAAAAGCACGAAACAGCAACGAGACTCAATACGGCGGGTATGTCGTCACGAATGTGTGTCCTTACAGCTGCAGCCCAAAGTGGGATTGGCGATGCGATACCAAACTCTCTAACGAATTGCTCGATAACGTAAGAAAGTTTTTGTACCTTTGTGCTTTTTGTTTACCTTAGTAACCATATTTGTGTTGTCTATGGAAATAAATTTTGATTTGTTTAGGAGGAAAAGAGACTAATATTGAAAGTCTGGCGTTTGGTCGATCCAGGGACGAGTATGGAAATCAATTTGGAACGAGATATCGTTATTGGTTTTTCCGCAATAGATGTTTCAGTTCTCACGGTTGGTTTTCCCGTCGTTTCGGGATGGTTTCACGTTATGGACTTTACGGGAAAATGCAACGGACAAATTAAGGTTATTAATATACTTTTCTCTTTTTTACTCATCATTTTAGTGCTCGTTGTTTATTCGTTATGGATTTTCAATTATTTTAACTTGCGTATAACATTTGCAGGTGAGCGTAACACCGTTGGATAATATCGCCGCGTTCGCAAAAATCTCCTGCCCGACGAATACAGCTAGGCCTCCTCTTCCGGATTATGATCATTCGAATGTCTCTTCTCCTTATCCTACGGATTTGCGCAACGGAGAAAGTCCAACTTGCGATCGCAGTAATGTTCAACAAAATGCGACAAATCGAAGTCAAGTGAATACAGAGCCGATGTTGGATATCGGTCTCGGTCTTGGGGATGCTTCGATGTCCTTCCTCTCCTTATCATTAAAGTGAGTACAAAAAGACCAAAGAAAACAAGACGTTAAATAATTTAACACCTGATTTTATAATTTGACGGTGCATATTTTACAATTATAATTTTCATAGGCAAAAACTGTCGGAGCTTGACGAGATAAAGAAACGTCTTCAAACTCGACTTCACGATGTTACTAATACCGCTTTCGATGACGATTTCGACAACGATTTCGACATGCCGATCGCCGAAGACGACGACGAGAACAACGGAAACACCGAAGAGTCTCGAAATGTTCTTCGTGATATGGAAAATTGGCAAATACCCCGCGAGCATTCCGAGAACAATGCAAATACCGGAGAACGTGGAACGATGACGAATGGTAATTGCGTTAGTCACATGGACGAAATTGAAAATCTGCGAGGCCCGAGTAACAGCAATAGTGCGAGCATGGACGCAAATTTCACCGACACCGGTTACTCGACGTGTTCAAACGTTCAATCGACTCGAAACGTTGCAAACGGCAATCGTTATACCGAGATGGACGACAATCGTTTTCGTTCCCGAATGCTGAGCGAGGAAAACCTCAACGGTTACGATAGTATTTCGACTTTTGCAAATGGCCAATATGTTTCGCGACCTACAAATCTACGAAACAGAACGGAGATTCTAAACGTAAGGAACTATAGAAGGACTGAACACGAGGTTCTTGACTTCAGAGGAACAGGTGCAAATTCTGGAAACGTCGAAGCCGACGATCGTTCAAATGGAAGTAGCGACGATCATCCCATTCGTGGCACCAGAATGCACATTAGTCACTTGTTGGATAAACTTACCACTCAACTTTCAGCCGTCCCACCACCGACAACGAATCAACCTATGAAGAGAAACATCATGGATCTCATAACGAGTCTCCGTCGGAATAATAATAACTTTTCAAACGACGTTAAATGCAATCGCGAGGTAAACGTACGAACCGTTCCCACACAGACTGAAACAAATTACCCTCGTGTCTCGCAAATATTGAAAAACTCTACCGAAACGCGAGGAAACTCGGTGTCGAACGAGAGAAACCGAGAGTTGCAAGACGAGACACCAGCGAAGAAAAGAACCGAAAGAGTCTCGACGGCTATTAGAGAGGAATTAGCCGCTGAGGATGGCAACGAGACTCAAGGTTCCGACGAATTATCTGCTCACTTAATGGCGACGAACGTACGTCATATGAATCTCGACAGTATTCTCAATCCTCTTCTCTATCCTCATTTGATTCCGGATGTTCAGACATCAGCGAATGGCATTACTACAAGAAATTCTCAAGCTTCATCGAATCCTGAAAATACACCAGAAAGCGAAGCTATCCAACGTCTCGACACGAGGTACGTCGAGAATTTCAACGCAACGATCAATAATGGCCTCAGTAGGCTGAGAAATCTCATGGAAGCTGAGAATGCATCGAGGAACCCACCGATAGTTTCTAAAAGCCCGGAAAACGAGGAGATATTTCGCATGACGCCTTCTGGAATATCCGAAAATATTGACGGCAATATCGACGTGACGGTAATTCACAAACCGTGCAACGATGATTTAATGGCGAGCAACAGCGTCGATTCGACAACGACGATTTCTCTAGAAAATGATTTGCAAAATACGACGGAAATCGATGACAACAGTTCCTTGACTTCTTCAGAAACTTCGGTTCCTGCGGTATCGCGACAAGCCCCGGATGGTGGCAATCCTGTAGAAGAATCAAGCAGATCTACAATCTCAAAAGTACCAGATGATTCGCAAGATTCATCGTCCATGAGCTGAGCTAAGCTCGACCAAGTTCTTGAACAGCAGTGAGAATAAATCAATTTTTGTTCATCTCGATAGAAGCTTCGATTATGAATTTCATTTTAGCTCTCTATCCGAGAAACCAGGTATGCTATTCTTCGCTAGGAACGTCCGCACCGCGCTTTTTCAAAACTCTCTCGGCGCTGGGAATTTTGCGAAGGATGAAATCTTTGAACATCGGTAAAGACTGTTGCGTCCGAAATAGAATACAATCTAGAGGATGAACATTTTTCTATGCCAATACGCGAAGACTTAATTATCTCTATATTGCTTAACGCGTAAGATCATTCGACGAAGGCCCAGCTGTGAGAAAAGAATGCCAGCTAACAAAGTGTCACATATTCTCTCTCAATTGACTG
>JAPYZU010000492.1:0-26993 GCA_030523005.1 Tryphoninae sp. B BG-2022a | reverse complement strand
ATATATATATTTACAGCTGTTATATTATTCGAGTCATTTACCGGATACATAAAAAGCGCATTTTAACGATACGACGATATTTTTATATAATCATTCTGTATATATAGATATTAAAGTAGTGACAAATAGATTCAGTTATTTTAGTTGTAACAAGGTTCATTTGCATTGAATAAAACAAAACCAACAAAGTATGTTATTAAGTATCGTTTCAACGATCAAATTTTTATTGAGACACTCGTAGTGATACAACGTAAATAAACTATTAATTCTTAACAGTTATGAGAATTAGGATGAACACATTGCGCATCTAGCGCCAGTTTTATGACCGCGATGGTGGAGGAATTTTGGAGAAATGTTGTTGAGCTCGAATTTATTGTATAAGTTATTCGTAACGAATCGTTGTCTTTTTTCCATCATCAATCCTTGAGATACGCGCAAAGATATGCTTCTCTTCTGGTCCATTTCTCTATCTCACCGGGATGCATCAGCCAGATTTTTGCATCTGTACCATCGTGCATATGAATCTCCGAGCAATCACGTAATTTCTGTAAATTAAGAAACAAAAATTTGTATTATCGATGCGTTTTAAAATATCCTCTGTACGTATTTAAGATTTATAAACTTGCACGAAATTCTTTTAGTTGGAGCCTCGTGTGCTTCGAGAGTTTGCGACGCTCTTCCAGCATGCAGGGACGACAGAGGAAGACTTGATTGTCCAAGTGCCAATAATCACCGAACGGTCTTTCGCCACAAAGTTCACAAATGTCGGTGTTTCGTTTGCAACATTTGATCTCAACACCGAGTTTCATTCTTGCTTTACCGCCAAAACTGTGCTCGTAGAGTATACGACGTTTGACCGGATCGATGCTCTTGTACATTCCTGGTCTGTGAAGAAAAACTATTTCAATATTTCATCATTGATATTGTTCGTTTGGATTTTTATCATTTCTATTCTAATACCCTGGATTTTTGTTGACAGATACAGTTTTTCGTTTGGCAGTTGAAGCGAAGGGATACTTGAGAGTCTTGACTTTGGAAGGAAACGTGCTTATCGCATAATCTCCTGGAGCTGGATAATCTTCACTATGAGAAATATGCGATGCAAATCTTGCAAGACCACTGTAGCCTTTATTGCTTATACTTCTGGCACTTGGCTGAAACGATAAATAAGGTCAATTTTCATATCTCATACAAAATGTAAGTTATAATTTTTATTCTATAAACCCTTGATTCTAGACATTAGTCACCTTTTTTTTAATAGACGTAAATGCTTCAGCAGTATTGTATTTTCCAGGTCCAATATCAGGAAAATTTTCCGGGGTGTAATAACGCATGAACGAGGTCATCCCGATCTTGGAACTTATTTCGCGTGGACATCCTGAACCAAAGCATATCTTTTGTTGGTCTTGTCTACGTACCACGTAATCGAAGCCTGCACAAGTAAAATCGAATTACAAAATCGAATTCACCATAGACGTCGCACGCGAATGAAGAGAAGTAATAGGAGATTCGTGCAATTACTGTAGGATTGTTACGGCTACGTAAATATATATATGAAGATTGAAGCTACGAAAATTTAGAGTCGGCGATATAGGATCGTTATACGTTTGGGTTCTCGTGTCGATCATGTGTATCGATATTATACTTATAGTCGAGGTCATGCATGCGCGCCCGGGGCTAGAGCACACTACGCACACGTACCGTCCCGACAAACCCACATATTACAAACAGGCAAGTTTAATAAGTTTCGAGATAATTACAAGAGGCCCCTACCCCCACCCCTCCTATTTCTATCGTGTTCACGCTCGTTACTGCCTCGTTATGAGAAACTGCTACGCCCTGAGCCGGCCGTCCATCGAACATTACTATGGCAACCACCGATACAGCGATAGTTCTACTTCAATCGCTGATTATCGACTGAAATGTGCTCTTTATACAATTTCGTTTATTTAAATTAGGTCGACGAATATCTAGGTTTACACCACACCTTTTCCATCTCAAATACAGAATTGAAAACATCAAGTTCTTTTTAATCAAAATTAATTTTCTCACCTTCCATTTCTTCGATCTTGGATTAATTTAAGAATTAATTATCAAAGAATTAAATTCATGGAAAGAATAAAAAAATTAATTTTTATATAAAAAATTATTTTTATATGCCTCTGTGTTTTTTGTTTGGTTATAAATAATGTTTTATGTGGAATGGGAAGCTATTTGGGTTAAAATGGAGGATATTTATTTACGCTCAGGGTTAAAGGTATTTTTAATACCGTGCAATGTTTGACATTCGATTAAATTCCGTTCGTCTGTCAAATAAGAGATAATAAGCACGCAACTGCGTGACATACATACAGTCGCGGTGATTTACTCAATTGAACAACTTTGATGTGGCAATCTACGACGACAATTACTGAAATAATGATTTAAAAATTTTTGAATCGTCGTAAAAAAAATGTTTTCGTTTTTTTTTCATTCTATTATTTACCACTTGTTTCTCCATTAAAAAGTAGGACATCGTAATTAAACGAGGTCACAGCAGTGCTTCAATTGATCGTCTAGTAAGGCGGCAGCTTCGTGTTTTGATTCCCTCGATTCTTCGTATTCAACAATCTATTAGCAATAATTCAACAATTTTCAATTTCCTATGTTTTCTTAATTGCGTTTCATTCAAACTTCACAGTTAAGTCAAATTATTTTCAATTTTTTTAAGAAAAATTGAAATAAAAGACATTTGTTTTATTACGAGGTTTGAAATTGCCGCCAGTAACAGCGCCGCCACCGGAAACAGCCATTACCACATGGCGCTGTTTTGATCAAATGCGCACCATTCTAAACTTAAACAATAATCAGCGCTACAATTAACAAACTTTTACAATAAATCCAACTGAATACTGGAGAAAGTGTTTATCTTATAAATTTGATTGCAAAGAAACTGCCAATGTACGAGTTACGAAGTAGAGCAGAAAATGGAATTACCGGATGCGCAACGAGCGATGATTTTGATTCGAGTAGTGTACCCGTAGCCTCGGCAGGTCGATGGTGTTGTCCGTACGTACGGTCCGTCCGTAGCCGTCTTTGCCTCGCGATGCGTCCGCCGATGTGTGTTTCTGCACATGGCCGTGCCGTTCGACGGGCCATCACATCGCTCCACGAATATACCAACTTTTTCACCGGTAAAACAACTCGTTGTCCCATCAGAAGACTCATAAACAACGTGAAAAGCACGAGGATTATATTAAATAAACAATCGATTGGAGTTTCGCGTTTTATTGACGATAAAACCAGTGTTGAATAAAATGAGGGAGAGAGGGGGAAAAATCGTGCAGTAGTTACCGCTTCGGCGTTCGGTGTGTGCCGATCATGCATTGAAACGACGAGGTCGGACACACTCGCATTTTTATTTTTTTTTACGCAGTACAGTATCGTACATCGTACAGAGAGGTGTTTTGCGAATGACGTTTACAGGCGTTTGCAAGTTCTACGATGAAATCTCAAAGCCCGCGCAACTTGCCTTACGACCTTTTCACCGTGTATTATCCTCAGGATCATATCTCTCTTTTCTACTTCTCGCTCTCTCTCTCTCTCTCTCTTTCTCCCCCTCTCCCTGGGTCTCGTCTCTCGGTAACGCCGCGAAACACGGGTCTCAAGGACACGGTGACGAACGGTAGACATAAAACTATATAAAACGTTGCTTCGCTAAAACGAAATTGACTGTTCTGTTTCGTAATTATTATGATTTTTGTTTAATTAAATGAATTCTAGGGTTTGATAATAGCTTATTGTCGTTCGTTATTGTAGAAACACGCGATGTGCTTTATTTCTGTCCCCGAAGACAAATATTTATTAAATGAAAGTGTAAAATTGTTTGAGCAATTCATCAAAATGAAAAGTGTGGTTTTTTAAATTTGTTTACAGAAATATTTGGATTCATTGCTTTGAGGTTATATAAGCTTGTTTATTGGTTTATTTTGTAGATCCGTTGTACCATATATTACATCCACCATGACTACCTCTTCGGAAGATGTACTGATGCAAGTGAGCCAGGTGCGCTATAAAAAAGGTGATGGTACACTCTATGTTATGAACGAGAGAATAGCCTGGATGCTCGACAACAGGGACACTGTGTCAGTCAGTCATAAGTACGCAGATATTAAACGTGAGTCGAACAATCTATTTTGAAACTATTCATTCATTTTACATGGTAAATAATCGATTTTGCCATCATGGCCACTAATTTTCAGTGCAAAAAATATCGCCAGATGGGAAGTCAAAGATTCAACTGCAGCTTGTTCTTCACGATAGTACTTCGTCCACTTTTCACTTTGTTAACAGAAATGGACAGGAGGCGCAGATAAAAGATCGTGATGACGTCAAAGAATTGCTGCAGCAGTTATTACCGAAATTTAAGAGAAAAGTCAATAAGGAGCTAGAGGAGAAAAATAAGTACGATATTAACAAATCGAAAAGAAAAAACTTATCGATAGCAAGGTATTGCGATGTATTGATAAACATAACCCTCGTGTTTTAGATTACTAATGGAAAATCCGACGCTGCTGCAACTCTATCGAGATCTTGTAATAACACAGGTTATAACATCCGAGGAATTTTGGAGCCAACATGCAGCAGCTTATACACAGGCAAAAAATTGTCAACGTCAAGAGATTGGTGTAAATAGTGCCTTCCTTGTAAGTATTTGACCCGCAATAATAATTTTATAAAAAAGTTGAATAATTGGTAGCATTGATTTAAATTTCAGGCAGACATAAAGCCACAGACCGATGGTTGCAACGGTCTCAAATATAATCTCACACCCGACATAATGGAGTGCATATTCAAGACGTATCCGGCGGTGAAGAGAAAGCACCAGGAGAACGTGCCTAACAAAATGTCAGAACCAGATTTTTGGACCAAGTTCTTTCAGTCGCATTATTTTCATCGCGATCGCATTAATGCCGGGACCAAAGATCTATTCACCGAGTGTGCCAAGATAGACGATCAAGAGCTCAAGAAGGATATACAAACTGGTATAAACGATCCTCTCCTCGACATAACGTCGTTCGAGGACAGAACAGTTGACGATTGTTTCGGCAGTGAAAATAACACTGCTGACAAAAAGTCGGATATCAATATACATCGGAGTATGATAAAGCGTTTCAATCAGCACAGCATTATGGTGCTGAAAGCAAGCACTGCCAGGAAACAACCAGAGACTACCCAACCACAGCTCAATGGTTCAGCATCAACAGCCGGGAAGCATCCACCCGCTGTCAGTCGAACGGAAGATCAACCAAAGACTAAAAAAGTAACGAATCGTTCTATATAATATCATTAACAGGATATGAATATTCACAACTATAATATATAAATTAACACAGCGATGCATATCAAGCAGCCAAAAAGCATGCTCGCTCATTATTTAGTTGTTACTATTATTACTTATTCATAATTTGTTATAAATGTTTTAACAGCTTAGGATACAAGAAAAGCTCGTGTACGATGATCTCGATGGAAGTATCAACGAGAAGGCGAATATCGGAGCTCCACTGAATTTGACTCACATAGATAGGTATTTGCACGGTCCTGTAGCAGGTACAGTCGCGACTGAATCTACGACAGAGGAGCTGCAAAGCACACTGACACAGCTCAAACGAGAAGCAGCGAATTGGATAAATGGCAACAATCTACCGAGGCAACCATCCAGTTCGTTGGTTAGTTCATCAGCCGCGGTTTCCGCTCTTGGCGAACTAACACCCGGTGGAGCACTTATGAAAGGCTTCCGTGAGGATAACGCTGGCCGTAAGTTTTGCCATATACCCAAAACTTTTGGACTTCCGTTCGTTCCTTTTTTGGCACTGCGTTAAATATCATTGCAGAATTAATACCAAAGGATCTGGAAAAGGAACTACGTAACGTTTATGTCTGTACGTGCGAACTTTTGAATCATTTTTGGAAAAGTTTTCCACCTAATACGCCACAACTCGAGGAAAAAGCAGTAAGAATGCACGAGGCATTGCACAGGTTTCATTCAGCAAGGCTCAAACCTTTTGAGGTGGGTATAAACTGCATAGTAAAATATATTACAAACTCGTGAAAATTATAGTATTTTTGTTTTCTCGTAGGATCGAGTTCAAAGAGAATTCTCAGCAGTGAGTCAACACCTTACAAGTCATCTGAATCTGCTGTTGAACACAGCATACAGAAAATTCGCTCTCTGGCAACAACGGAAGATGCAGATGAGGTAGCCGAGGCTGGATTTCAACGGCCTAGTCGGATCTACGTAATGTAAAGAGAGCGAGAGAGTCAATCGATAGCAGTGTGTACCAGAGCAATATCAACGATCCTATTCATTGCTCTTTTCTTTCTTTTTTTTTGTAAACCGTTAGAGCGTAACAGGCGTTATTCACGAAGGATATTTCGCCACGTATATATGTGACGATCGTGCAAAGCCAAAGTGGAGTTGAGATATCGCTAAATGCTCACCCTGTGAAGTTTTTTTTTCATGGTGGTCGTTTAACGATAGCTTATTTATTTGATTAAAACTTTTGTCCGTTATTGTTGTTTAAAAGCAAGTGTTCTCGACGGATGGATTTTCCAATCCAATTCCACAAGAGATATCCGCTGTGTTGCGCCTGATAATCCGTCGTGCCGCGAAAATACAAGAGATTTATTCGTTTTTATTTATATTAATTAATATGTTTAATCGCGATAGTCGAGCGGAAATAATAACGTTTGATGAGTGAAGTTCTTTTTTTTTTTGATTCATCGAGTGAACACTCCAAAATACACCAAGATCTTACGATACCCGAGAGAATTAAACGCTGACAAATCGAGATAAAGGGAGACGGAGACGTGATTCATACTTTTTTTCGGATATATTGTTTTCTCTATCGACTTGCAAGTTCGATTGTCGCGAGCCGGAGGAGAAATTAATGCAACGGCATCGACCCACACACACACATAAGTCGTAAAAATTGCGCCGTACTCAACTAAGTGTCTTAATCGTTGTATTCCTATTTTGAAATTGCGATTCACAAGAATCAAACTCGTTGTGTATCACAGACAAAAGAAGAAAAAAAATAATAGCCGCATTATCCATAATAACCAAGTTGTGCCATTATCGATTATTATTAATCATTGGTTATCAAGAATAACATTATACTGATAGCAATAATTATTCGTGCGCTATGATCAGTCAACGATAATTGATAATTATGCAACTTGACGATTCTGGATAATCCAGCCACTGAATTGATTGAATATTGTTCCATCGTTCGTTCAGATGATTCCATTTGTTTTATTCCAATGGCATTTAAAAAAATAAATCAATATTGCTGACTTGTATTAGGACTCGAAGATTCTAAGAAAACAAAGTATAACACGGTTGTTGAGGCACGAAATGAATCGGACGCGTCTGGTCTAACGATCGAACGAAGTCAAATTGAGTCAGTAACCGTATTATCCATAACCATCAAGTTATATGATTAATTATTATCAATTATTACCATGAATCGCTATTGCTATTATTATAAATATATTCTTACATCATCATTGACATTGTGAGACTACGCACTGAGATATTTTTTTATTATAAGCAGCAGCGATTCCGAAGTGATCATAACAATCCATCAGAACTTATCCGAGAGGTTAGACATTAATCGATGGAGAAAATGAGGAAAAAATATCGTTCCGTTATATTTGAATATTCATACGAATCCAAGATCCACGAACAGTGGAGAGAAAGGAGAAAGAGACGGAGGTGGATTTTATCTGGAAAGGAGTCACGTCTGTACGGTGGACTCAAGGACAAGTACACATTTCACAAAGAAGAACTATCGTTTGTACACGAATCTTTTGTTATTTTACGTTGCATAGTATGTTGTATTGTAGGTATACAGCAATTAAATGACTTCTTTATTATCATGGGCGTTCTTCAGGCTGTGTATAAATAGTGGGAGATAAATCGTATTTGTCCCGAGCTTCTGCGCTGTGAAGTTATTAATGAAGACGAGTTGAAGTTTGCTTTTATTACCCCGGTATTATGCGTCATTGGTCTTCACCATTGAAGTAAAACCGGCTCATTAAAGTTTTGTGAACTATGCTTTATACGACTATGAATCTAATAACAAAAAATGCCAATGATGAAAATCGGGTTTTGGAATCGTCGACAATGTTCCGAAATTTTATGGAAATTACATTCTCCGTACCGGTGGAAGTGTTCGTCATCTCCACATTTGTGATACGCAAGGTACCGTTGAAGACTAGATCACAAGAGATGAAGATATTTATCCGTTCGGCCAGATTATAAAATGTTGAGTAGAGGTGGGACAAGTTGTCGAATACGTGATTTCCTGAGGAGTAGGGATTGCTGATTCAGGTATGTCGCATTAGAAGTACGAACCCAAGGCATACAAATTGCTTTGTACATTTTTCATGGGAAAGATCCCAGCGCATAGCTTTTCTGTAATATATTTTGATTATCACGATAATTCAAAAAATGCTACTTCATAATCGTAACCTCTCAAGTACTGTATACATTAAAAGTTTTTACGGATGATCAACAGGTAGCTGAGAAAAATGCAGTTCATAGTATGTCTGCAGAATTCGTTTAACGTAAGAAATATTGTTGCCGGGTACTCGACAATTATTTCAGTGGGAGATGTATATAACACACTAGTTGATCGATGTAAATGATAACGACCGCTCGGTGATTTATTTTTTGAACTACGGCCCTGACTCAATTGGCGTGGGTGGATCCAACGCATTTCGCAGTGGCGAGTTAGAGATGTAGAGTCATGAAGAAAACGCTTTCTCCCTTGCATTGTTTGAAAAATCCCGCTTGCTCCCTCCACCCTTCGCGGCACCCTGCCGCAATCGATAGATGGCGCGCTCTATTGTTGATTTCGATCAAAATGGCAGCCTGTAATAGGCACTGCGGTGTGCAATGTTGCTCCTCGCGAACGTGCGCGATAAATGTTACGCGTTACGTTGATAGGTTTTCGTAATAAAGCAATTGCGAATAAAGTAAATACGACAGCGATTCTCGAAGTTAATATTGCTCTGACGAGCTATGCGAGGATTCCGTTCAAATCGCCGCGTGATTTTCTTGTTCCATCTCGTGCTCCTCTATCAACGATTGTAGCCATATTTTTGTCTTCTCTGTTATCCGGCGAAACTGCGAGATTCGTCTCGAGATTCGCGGAACTCCCCAGCGTTCGTAAGAAAGTTTCGTTGCATGAGAGTGTGTCTTGGTGAAATAAAATTAGTTTTGCGATCTTTCTCGACAAACATTCAAAAACAAGGAAAGTCCGACTCTCGAGAACGTTGACGGTTGTGTCAAGTTCCCGCGGTGACGCCTCAACGACTTCCTGGAGAAATCTAAGTGTACAGACACTTCGGGTTAACATCCTCAGGATCTTTATGAAAAAATGAATTCGCACTGATCTTGTGGAAGTGATAAAAATGTGAGAAATGCTTGTTTCTTGAGGTTGTAATTCGTTGACAATACACAGGCCAGGTAGAAAAAAATGTGAGCACAAGACATTTAACAATTGGATTGCAAATACACATTTTGATGATCGACTCGAAAAAGCTTTAAGACGAAAGCTTTCCTGTCATTGTCCAATGGGGTAAGTTTTTTTTGACAATTTAATGCCGACTGAAATTAAGTCTTTGAAAAATGTTATCAATGGTTTTCTGGTGCATGAAAAAGTCTCTTCGTGTCTTTGTTTTGCAGAATGAGATGAGACAGCATCTATGACGAGTGTTGTTCAATAAAGGAGTAAACCCATAGAAATTTATTTCTATATGTTTGTCATAGAATCGGCCAAGTGTTTCGTCAAGGATTATGTTATGTACGATCCCACGATTCGTTGCAAATTTTCGTTGAGGAAGTGCCTGCAGGAGGCAGGCTAGGCACACTGGTGCCAACCTTGGGTGATGGATCCTGTTGGTCCATGGTAAGAATAAAAATTATTCTGTTATTGCCCACATTCTTTATAATTGCACGAAAATTTTATCACGTTAACACTTTATAAGGCGATCGACCAATCATCAGTGTTTAATACTTTTTCAAGGTACGCGTCGTACAATCGTTTGGCTGCGGGTACTGCATCCGGTAGCTTCCAAACCACAGGATCGTCGCCTAGTGGAGAATTTGTGACCCATCATTTGACAACAGCAGCTGGTCAGTCCGTACCTTCGACCACCACATCACAATTATTACTTCAGGCTGCACATACAACAGCGTCCTTGGCTGGTCAGCCATCGCCGTTTAATCCTGGTGGTTTCTTATCTCCACCACCAGTTGGGTACGACGTTTTTTCTCCGCTATTTCATCATCCAAACTCGAAACAGGCGCACTATGTTACGCAGCACCGTCAAGCATTGGCACAAGTCCAGCAACAGCAACAGCAGCAGCAGCAACAACAACAACAACAACAACAGCAACAACAACAACAACAACAACAACAACAACAACAACAACAGCCTGTTTCTACTGCAAAGCAAACAACTCCAGAGCCTGATAGCTCAGCGCTACGCGAAAATTACACTTCATCGAGTCATCAACAACAAGCAGCGTTTTTCGAGCATCAAACTCAAGCATCGTCACCAACAGCTTCCACGCTTGCCTGGACTCATCAAGGTAATACCCAGCTTCCAAGTCCATTTGGAATTTTGCCACACGAGAGCGTCGTTCCCTCGTCACCTGGACCCCCAGCGACCAAAACGAGTGGCACCGCCTACGAGACGAATTTCAACCCCCATTTTTCAACATCGGGCCAAGCGATAAACAATCTGAACCCCCAACAGTTGCCTACGTCAGCAGTAAATACCGCCGAATTCAAATCCACGAATTACACCGACGGACCGAAAAAAGTCACGACTGTTGTGAGAACGACGTCGCCTACTGTTGTCAAAAGTGCTGTGTCGACATCGCCAGTCGCTACTGGTGGACAAACTTTCTTTCAACAAGTACCTTCAACTTTTGGCACAAATACTCTGAGTGCCAATAGTTACAGTACGGTCAACGATAATCAATCGACGAACCCTAAACCTGTACAAGGTACTTTACATCAGCAACAGCAGTCTTGTATCGTATCAACGCCTAGCAATAATGCGACTAAGGACTACAGAATTCATCAGCCACCGATCGCATTGAGGACAACCGCACCTACGACGATATTTTTAAATACCTCGGTGCGGCCGGCCGTTTCACAGGTACAAGAAAAAAATACCGTTACTCGAAATTACGCCTCACCACCGGGAAAACCTACATCCAATGCTCAACAAGTCGTACAGACCAAGGCACAAACGAAAATTTATCCGGAGATCGCGAATCACGGTGACGTACGAAGGAACGACACGGTTCATGAGAGCAGTCAATCTTCGCCGATCAGTTTCTCCATAATGGATGCTCGTAATATTAATTATCCTGGAAATAGCGGCAATAGCTGTAATAACAATGGTAATGGAAAAATTTCAAATAGTCAGAGAACTACGCCAAATAGTAATCTTCAGCCTCAGCAGCAGCAACAACAGCAACAACAACAACAGCAGCAACAGCAACAACAATTTCACGTTTTGAATCAGCAGCAAACGACGCCTTACAGACATTATTCAACAGGATCACAGAGCGACTCGGAGTATCATCATCCAGGAAGATCGAAATCGACGACTTCCACGGATTCGGCGTATTCGTCGAACACATCGACGCAAAACGGTCCAGATTGCGGTGTCGTTGTCCCGCGACGACCGAGCCCTCTTCAGGCACACTCGCAAGCAAGTCCACTGGGTCATGTACCCAGTCCAGCTTACCCGATGTATAATAGTCCGATGACGACAATGTCGTCGCCCTCGCCACTGCAACAACATAATGAGAACAACGGGACCAATCATTGTCCAAGCGGTACAACGTATAAATCGGGAGTCGGGCAGCAGCAACAGCAACAGCCGCAGGTAACTCCTCCTTCCCCTCTGGACGTCACGGTACAAAGGCCAACGTCTCAAGGTCAAGTTGTCTATCCCTCGGTCATAACAAGAGTTCTCGGCAACGCGGAAAGTTCTAAGACGACTTACAATACCGCAGAGAATAGAAATTATGATAGGCAGCAGGAATTTGGACAAAAGCAGCAACAAGTGTGCTGGGACAATGAGAATCGTCAGGGAAATAGAAAGTTTTCCGTAACTACCTATGCAGCAGCAACGCCGGATATGAACCCGCAGAGTCTGCCAGCCCAGCAACAAGCGCAACGAGTACTCAATATATCGGAAAGACAACAAGCTTACTTCGATTCGAGTCAAGTGACGCTTCAGGATCTCAGCAGTTGTCGGGGGGATCCTATGAGCATTGTGAAAAATCTTCAGAATCTTCAGCAAGGCTCATGCCAGATTCAACAACAACAACCAACGACAACGACCTCAGCGACAACGATACCGGTGGAACAGCAGAAACAAACCGAGGATAGACAGCGCAAGGTCGATACACCTAACAAGAAGAGACGAAGTTTTGAGAAAACCGGACACGCCACATCGACCCTCAATGATCTCGCCGGTGCTGCTGCAATGACGGAATATTTAAGCAGAATACCACCTCCCGCTCATCACAATTCGAATCAACAACAAAATGGTTATTTCGATTTTGAGCGATGGAATTTGGCTCCACCTCAGGCGAAAATGTTCACCGGTTCTCCAGCACCATTCAGTGCTCAAGCGAGTCTTCATCATACTGGCAATTTCGTGGGTAATCCGGCTCATCAGCATCAATCATTGATGGTACCACATCATCATGCGCCACCACCTATTCCATATTTTCCTGCCTTTCACATACCACCGGGACATCATCCACATCATCCTCATGATTATCAGTCGTCTTCTTCCTCGGCCGTTGAAATAACGCCAATTGGATTTAACGAAAACTCAACACCTGCAGTTTCCCAAAATCCTTGCTATCAAGAAATACGGGATGATCAGCCCAAAGTAATTGTACCGAATATCGAGGAAGAGCTTGGATTTTTACAGCAAGAACAAAATACAGTCGCTACGTACGTCTCTAACCAACCGGTAACGAGTCAACGTGATATAAAAAGAACGGACAAAGATCCGAATACGGGTTTTATGACGAGTTATCTAAAGTTTCTGCAGGGTGATAGAGAACCTTCGCCACCGCCGACAGTTCGAGGTGGAGGTAGAAGATCATCGTGGAAAAATGCCAAGCCATATGTACCGCCTGTGCCAAGAAAAGTTGTCGAACCGACGACTAATGGCGAACTGTCGAAGGTTCATACAAATGAGAAACCGATGACCACAACAACCGTGACGACCACCACGACGGCCAAGGAGACGCCCGCAATCGATTATGCCAATGACCCAAGATACTTCCCACTACCGAAGGAGAGAAAGAAACTAAACTTCGACTCGAGCGACGATGGCTTTACGAGTGACGATGATTTTCCGTTTCATACGAAGAAATCAGAGACAAAAAAATCTATCGCCGCTGCAACACCACCCATAGTCGAGACTGTTAAGAACGAATTGGTTAAACCGAAAAAGGGAAGACCGCCTAAGCCTGGTAGTATTGCTGATAGAAAACGGAAAGCTGCGGCAGCTGCAAAAGCGGCCGGGCCATTAATACAAGCTCGTGGCGTTAAGGTTAAAAAGTCTGTCGAGGATCCACTTGTCTTACCAGCGAGACGTGAAACTTCGAAGAGAAAAGCCAAGGAGAAAACATCGGCGAAACAAATTTTGGAGCGTCAACAAGGCATCGAACCTTCGGATAACGAGGAGGAACAGGTGGACTCGGATTCCGACCCTGCTTGGACCCCGGCGGTTAAACTTATCGGCGAGGATGACGATAAGAAAAAGAAACGCGGTCGTCCGGTAATATCGAAAAAATCAAAGCGGCTACTTGATGAGGAAGGATATTCGTCTGGCGATATCGTTGTGCTCAAGAGCCGGGGTAGAAAGAAGAATGATGGCTCATCGATCGGCAAGAGTTCATGCAAGATTGATGAGAAGCTATTGGCTTCGGTCAGTGATGAGGACATCGATATTTCACCTTTCAAGGTACAAATTTTGCTCCTCTCTCGAAGTTTCACGGTTTATCCAACTTTTCGTAATTATCCAAACTTTGACGCAAGCAGCGCAATATTGAGGATTCGGAAGATCGGGTAATGCTGCTACAACAATCCGTTTATTATCAATGTGTAGTCAAGATGAGATAAAAGTGCAACATTAATATCGTTATTCTTATTTCTTTTAGTCCGGCGAATTCGTGGTAATAAAAGCTGACCTGGAAGAAGAATTTCCCGCTTTGTGGAGAATCGATGGAAAAACTTTGTTGCAGAAGTACGAACCTTTCAAATTAAACGGAAAAACATTGTACAGAAACATATCTACGGTAAATAATGGAAATTAACTTCGAGTTGTTGATATTATTGTATCCAGTTGAGACCACAATGATAATTTCGATATTTTCTTGTAATAGTACTCTGGCTGGGCTCCACAAAATCGGCACATATATCAACAAGTACCGGTCAAGTTCTGGCAGCAAGGAAAAGTCGAGATTGTTGTGGAATTCTTGCGCGACGAAATGATAATCGACGACAGGTAAAGATTCCCTCTTCACAGATATATGTTGGAAAATAAAATACATGCGAATAATTTCGAATTATTTTGTTTTTTAGCGAGTGTATCGACAAATCTATGAAAGAGACAGAAAAGTATCAAGACAATTTTGAAGTGTATATACAAACTCTGATATCACAAGCGTTGGATTCGAATTTTCTGACGGAAATATTTCAAGAGCAAGGTAAACGATTTTCTCCGGCAATGGGTCGTTCTTATTTCTACTTGAATAAATCGATGGTATATCCTAATTATCTTTCGTAGACGATTATTTCCTATCGAATGTCAAGACAGTGGACGAAATAACGGAGGAGAGAAAACGGCGTTTGTTATCGACAACAAAGTGGCAGCCCAACATTGTATCGGCTATGTCAACGTGGCCTTGTCTCAATGTATTGAAGGATGTTTTAATATCAGAGACTAAAGGTAAACAGTGCGCCGGTTGTCAACAGTACAAGGTGTATACGAGAATCTTGCTGTACGGACAACCATATAACGCGACGACACTTGAAGGCTCACCACCTGATCCAAGAGTGCCTCAAGATAAAGTAAGCCGACGATTGAATTCTTTATTGTTATGGCAAACTGTAAGACATAACTCATTTTTAACATCTTCAATATGTTCTTGCAGGACTTTTTACTCTGTAGAATGTGTCAAGCCAAGGTAATGCTCTACAACAAAGTGGCGCATCAGAAGTATCTCATGTTCGTAGAATGTGCGAGACGAGTAGCCGACAAGAGACTGGCTGATCCGCATAAAGACACAACGATAATACTCAACGAGTTACTTGCCGACGAGGCCTGGTTAAATCAGGTAAAGTCCCTACAGTGATTCGCAATTTGTGAAAAATTTCTTCATAAAAATGTACCGAGTATTTATCGATTCTCCGCAGTTGTTTAAAGAAGTGCGTGGTATATGGGCAGAGATCGACAGTCTGCAGCAACAAACGCAAACGAAACTTAGTTCATTTGCCAGCTCATCCAGTGCTCCAAGAAAATCGGAAGAAGAGAGTTCCACGAAAACGCCGATTGAAACTACCAAAACGAAGGATGTACACGAAATGACTACAGATTCACACGTGCCTATGCCCATAGCGCCAACCGACTGCCAGGCATCAGCTGGGACGACTCTGACCCCAACTCTTATGTCTATCGCACCATCTTAGTGATCACAAATGGAGGAGAGATGATCGAGAAGGTGATACCAGTGCAAAAAAAATTGAACTGTAATCGATGATGGATATCTTTTCCCATAGAAGTCGAAACAATTCCGAAATGTTTGGACAGTTGCCCGATGTGATAAAGTTCGATTGCGAACGGGAAACTCTTCATACTCTCGTAGAGTGCGCGTTCGTGGTCGCAAATGACGAATCGATATTGCGATTACACTCTAAAAAGGTCAGCGGCGACCGCTGCTTAGTGAACATAAGTGATAACGAAGCAAGCCGAAAAAAGGATAAAAGCAAAAAACGCACCCTTAAACATATGTAACATACATCACGTAAAAGATTCTTACTAATTTACATAAGGAGCTCGAGGTTCCCACGTCTTTTGCCATTTACGATAAACGTAATTATAACATTTTACGAGTATCGGTGTGAATATAGGGTTACTTGGCTAGATAGTGTTTGTAATCCGTCGTGAGACGAAATAGTCGACAAACTTTCTTTGAGAGAACGATCGACGTTGATCGACGAAATCTTGACAAATTTTTTTATTATCATCGTTCACGAACAACTACGTCGTGTGTACGAGAATAAACATAACTTACAAGCAGAATAACCTCTCAAAGTGGGATTAATAAATTTGAAAACAATAATTTGTATAAATTAATTGCAAAAAACACGTATAATCATGCAATATGTTGATACTGAGAATCATTTTTCTATATCGGTTACAAACAAAAAATACGAAGATAAAAAATCAACTTGTTCTACTCTTATATTTATTTGTTATCGTTCATGGTGATATCTTCTTTTTGAGATTTGTACATAAATCATACAGTGCAAGGGACTTTGGCAAGGATTATTATAATACCCAATGCAATATTGCTCGTTTTTCTATCTTCGATCTTCCAATGCCGAGGGTAGACCATTCTAATTTTTTGATTTCTTTCAAACCATTGACGTGACAACACACGTTCATTCTAATGAACTAGCTTTTAACTATACTTTCCAATAGAAACATAGTAAAGTAGGAGAGACAACGAGCAATCAAGCTCCACTGGCAATTGTACAGTGAATGAAAAAACGCTGCAGAAAATATACTTTGTAAGTGGCACTGAAAACTTTTTTTCATTATTGCCACATTTCTTATTGTATTATTGTTTTGCGTTTTGAGCTGTTTAAGTTTTTGCTTTGCTTCCCAATTTGTTATGAGAAAAATAGAACAACAGGAAACGAACTGCCTAAAGTTATTTCGAGAGACGATGAATAGAGGCGGAGTGATATGCACGAATGTATTTTTCGAACACGAGACGTATGAAATTATATTTGTAAATTGTAAAGAGTATGTATTTAGGGCAAGATCGAAACATTGTGATTTTCGTGAAAGCAAAAATGTCTTACGTTTCTTGGGAAGCGATTTAGAACTTCTTTGATAGGTTTGTTTCGAATGGATTGGAATTTCATTACAACATAGCTATAGCCGAAGGTTGTGACAAGGAGATATTTCTGGCCATTTAAGGAAGACTACGAAAATGCAGGCATTTGGACAACTCGAACATCATAACGAATAAAGGAAACGCAATCGGCTACGATTAATTTTCATTCTCAATCCACAGTTTTTGCTACAGTTGTACGACAGAAATCCAAGAATGATTAATTTTAGTTTCTGGATTTCTCTTATATCTTCGACAACGTTACATTACCCTGCAATACCCGAATTCCTGTATTCAGAAATCCTCAAAGTACCTCAACACATCCCGAATCTAACTTAAACCTACCATAAACACCCTACAACACTTTGGAACTCTTCTAAACACACTACAAAGTGCAGTTACACCCCACCTCGGGAACCAACCTCGTGCAACCGTCATGCAATGTTATGACAATAGCAACAGCATATCCATACATACAATAGTGTTCAACATAGACCAACTAACGTACATATTTCTCAGAAAATTGAGTTTTCGAGAAAAATTCGACTCCGTTCCCTTGACCAATCGGCTAACGTCACGGAGGAATTTTAAACAGTGTTTGGTGTGTACCTCTGCGTATCGTTTGTGCTAGTTTTGTTATGTGGCTATATTTGTTATATAGTTCTGTCTGATATATGCTGTTTTGCGTGTATCCGTAAAATAGCCATGTAAAATACATGAAACACATGTACCCGGATGTGTATAAGCTGCGTCATGCTTTGTGTCGTCTAAAGCCTATAAGTCTTGCGAATGTTTCAAATCCCACAATTCCTGTAATTCTTGTGAATCCTATATCTCCTTTTAATTCTATAAGCCCGTTAGCCCCGTGGGTCTTGTAATTTTATATGTTTTATTTTACTTGTATCTCTAAATATTATCTCTTGCTGTCTCACTGGCAAGATTGTACAGGCTTAATTTTGCACTAGGCTTCATTGTTGAATAATAACGAAAAAAGGGCGACACTTGTTGAAGGAACAGGGCATTAAAAGTGTATCTACGTTACTGTAACCGGCGACTGTGCGCATGCCCGCGTGACAAGCGCTTTCTCCCCTCGCGCCTCGCGGCCCTCTATCTTATTCCAGTTCGCGTTTGTTGCCCGTGAAGGATGCCTTCTGCCAACCCTAAACTAGAGAAACAGGCCTCTACGGAGGCCGCAGATCCGATACGCCAAGCTATCACCGTGATCGAGCACAAGATAAGGAATTTAGAGAAGCGCAAGGTAAGAATACCGGCTAATTTGACTATCAATTTAGCCGTCAAAGTTGGTCTTTTAGTTTTACGGTGCAACTGTCAATCACCGCATCGACGGTGGTCGGCCATGTTTTTCCAATCGTCGGTGCGCCATGTGCTCGGCACTTACGACTAATTTATTGTACATTAGAATTCTCTGCTACTATGGCACATTAAACATTATCAGTGACCAATAATTGGCCGATACGTCGCGGAGTTCCTCATTCTCCTTTGTTATACGACCCGATCGTATTTCGGTTTCCTTTACCTCTATGATTCTTTTTGTTCATTATTATTATTTTTGGAGAACGTAGAGCGTCCAACGACGAAGCGCGAATTCGTGTCATGGCGGTTCCTCGCGCCCGCGGTACTTTTTTTCGATGATCTTTTTTCTTATCGCCGGATTTGAACGACGACTACGGATTCGATAAATTTGCACGCAGTAGGTGAGACGCAATCCATAGAGAGAAGATTTCGTCAGACGCAACTAACCACGGATCAAACAATTTGGGATCAAGCATACTTTTTTCCCTGCCGATCTGTCTCTTTTGTCTTGGGATTATACTCGGCTTAGCTGCCAATTTTTGTTCCCTTTTTCATACAAGTATTATCGTTATGGGCTGAATCGAAGCCATGGCCATGGATCAGTAATTTTCAACTAGTTAGGATTTCTTATATATTTCTGTTTTGACAATCGTTTATGCTCATCACCCAATAATTAAAAAACTTGTCTTTTCAATTTCGATAATCGCACCGATTGATAAGTTTCGTTGTGGATAATAATAAATTCATTGCTTGGCATTTCTTGGAACATGTATGACAATGATGACATGTAGTAGATTATCATTATTATGTTCTAACAGTAATCCAAACTGTGTTAGTGTGTAAATGTTTGAATTCTTCATATAGATATGAATTTGTTCCATCTCTTCTGGGTGGAATAATTTTGTAATTAAAATTATTGTATAAACATTGCAAATTGTCTATTTCCAATACTTCTATCTTGAATGACAATTTATTTATTTCTTTACGTCAGGGAAAATTAGAGTCTTACAAGGATATACAGAAAAATGGCAAAGAACTGAATCAGGATCAAAAAACCGCTGTTGCAAAATATGATGAAGTACTGCAGACATTGGACATTACGCGCGAGCTTTATAAGGGAATCTTCACCATCGCAAATGATTCAGCAAAACAACAGAAGAAACTGGCACGGAAAGAGGCACTCGAAAGAGTGCAGCAGGATGTCGCAAAGGTATATTTCCATCTTCCTTTCTATTTGGAGTAGGAAGAAATGTCTATTTCTTCTAATAACCACATTCTCTCATCTTAAATATTGTACTTGCAATGAGATTTTTACATAGTATTAAAGAGCCCCGTATCATATTATCTGTCTATTTACATCGGTAAATTGTCTCAGGTTCGCGAAGTTCTGCTTATTCAAGACACTTTGGTGAATATGGGCGTGGAGAAGGCACGCGATGACTTTCTACACGGCACAAACGGGGCTACGAAATTATCTGAAGAGGAACTTAAAATGCTTGATGATTTGTTTAACGAGACGATACTGAAACGTAGTACGAAGGCTTCCGAGCCAACGTTTGATCAGCAGATCCAAAAATGTGCCGAACATTTCGTTGCGATTGTCGATGGAAAACCGAAAGAATACATCGGTACTACCTATCTGAAGCTCAAGGAGTTAATTGCGACGATCAATCAGTGCGGCTATTTCAATCAGGTTCATGAGGTTGAAGTTGCTACTCAGGAGGTGAGTTATTATTGCAACAATGGCCGAAACAAATCATTACCATATCGCCGTACATAACCTTTCATTTATATTTTAAACAGATGCAGGAAACAACGACGGAAGCTCGAGTCTCTAATGTACAAGCACCGGAACAACCAACAGAAGAGTACAGCGCTGGTGAGGTACACATTCCACCCCCTGAACCGATGATACCGACTGCAAATTACCCTGTGCAAGTGCCGCAACTTCCGGTTGTCTCAGGACCACCAACAATCGCAGGTCCGATTCCCGTTGTAGCTCAGCCCATTCCGCCGCATCCAGCTGCAGCGCTGGATAACGCGTACTATGTGAATGCTGCAAATTTCGTGCCACAGTCGCAACCGACTCAGCAGCAACAGGTGCCACCACCTCAACAACAGCAGCAGCAACAACAACAGCAGCCTCAGCAAACACAGCAACAGCAACAAACTCCTCGCATAAACGACGTTATCGGAAACCCGGATTTCTTTTTCCTCCAGGAATCCGAGTTAGATTCGCCGGATGTTACGGGCCAGAATGCACCGACAGTATCACACATTCCTCCAGTGGTAAACGCCCCGATACCTTCGCAGACTTTCACGAATCAGAATTTTGCCGGCACACCTGTGCAGGTTATATATCCTCATCCACCACCCCCTCAAGATATGCCACACATTCCTGGATTCGCGAATCCAAACCCACCCCCGCCGATTCCGATGCCGCCGTCTCATCAACAGCCAAATTTACCATACAGCCCTCAGCATCCTGCTGGCTTTCAACAAGCTCAGAGCCCTCAACAATTGCAACAGCCGTATGATCCCAGCGTTCATCAACAGGACGCACAACAAGGATCCATGGAGGTGAGTCGAAATAAAAAATAAGAATTGTGTCGAAATTGCTAGTTGATTTACGGAAATATACTCACAAAAATTATGATACATTTACAGGATAAGATAGAACAGGGCCAAGAAGGAATTGTGAGCGGCGAACCGGATACGAATGAGAATTCAGATTGGGTGCAGATAAGCGAAGCCCCGCTCGACGAGTGGGGTAAATCGGACGGTCAAGAATCGGGACAATTACCATCTCAGCAAGCTTGGGGTGAGCAACGTGGTGGTGGTTACAGAGGACGTGGTGGTAGGCGTGGAAATTCCAACGGCTATACTAGTCGAGGAAGGGGAGGATATCAACAGAATGGACGAGGAGGCAATGGTCAAGGTATGTATTGGAATATTATTATCGATATTTATAACAATACCAATATTTTGATCGGTGGTAAATAAACATTTTCTATTTTCTAGGAACGTATTACCGTAGCGACAATGGTAACTACCAAAATGGCTATCAGCCACGCAATTACAACAATGAGGGTAGTGCCGGTTACAACGGTGGTTTCATGAAACAAGGACGCGGTGGTGGTAGTGGTTCCGGAGGATCTCGCGGCGGTCCCAGAGGTGAACGCGGCGGAATGGATAGAGGCGGTCGTGGTGGACAATTTCGTGGTGGTCAGAGGGGCGGCAATCGCGGAGGTGGTTCATACGTACCCCGTAAATCCCAGGCGCAACAATAAATAAGAAAATAACAGAAACGCAACGAAAAGACCGAGAGAGCTGAATTCGAGTTACGAAGATATCGCGTAGGCACCGATTTCATAATGCGCTTCGAGAGAGTGAAGCTTCGAAACGACTATAAAAATTTACGAAATGATGAACGCGTTGCCGCGAAACATGCATACCATTTGCGTTATAGAGTTTTTCGTTCACTTTTCTTTATTAGAGTCGTTGGCACACGGAGGGAGCGTTAAATTGTTTTTATTTTTTGCAATGAATGAATGATGCATCGACTCGTTCCGATATATGTGAAAAATCGGACGTAGATTGAACAAAGAACTCGCATTTAGACTACGGCCAGTGTAGTCTCGGAGCGATTCGTCTCGTGAGAGTATTAAAACAACAAAAAAAGACAATCGGTGTCCCGCGATGGGAAATGACGAGATAAACGGCAATTCAAAGGATGCAACAACTGAATTTGTCTGGGAAAACCTATTCTTAGCGTCGAAATCTAGTAACGAGAAAAAAGAAAACACGATAGAGACGTGAAGTAAGATTATAAGAAAAAAAAACAAAAATAAATAAAGAAGAAAAAAACGCAAAAAGAAAAATAATGGACAAAAGAAAGCGGGTAACATTGCTGGTGCAAAAGTGATTGGCCGAATTCAGTGGATATCAACCAACCCACCACGCAAGTATTATTGTGTTGTGACAGAAGGCAGTTTTCACAGGGCAACAACAAGCTGATCACAAAGATTAGAAAAATAATTTTATTATAAAAACAAAAAAAAATGAAAAAAGGAAAAAAAAATGAGAACTTGTACACGTCACCGCAATTTAAAAAAAAAACGAGTAAACACGTAACATTATTTCACACGGAAGAAGAAACACATGTACACGGAAACGAACGCGGGGGAGGGGGGCGTATTTGAAAGTGTACATCGATTACAAAGAGGAAAACAAAACAAGTGAAATGAAACGATGGAGGATTTCGCGATTGTTTCTTGGTCTCGCGGCGCGTTCGACCCAATAAAAAAAAACTCTTGCTCTTTTCAATAAAACCGGTGAAGAAACAAAAAGAAGAAACGAGAGATGGCGAATGATACCTCGACGAAATATCTTATGACTATTCCTCCACACGGCTTTATGCCAACCTGTTTAACTTTTTCATACATTGTTTACTGTTTCGGGAATTTCGAGCCGGCGAGACTCGGACGATATATTCCCAAAGCTCGTAGCAGTTACCTTTTTTTAATCTTGTATAATATACATTACGCCATAATAATGTTTCCTTATGGTTTTATTTTGAACCTGGTTACTTATCAATAATGACGATTCCAAATGTCTCGGTGCCGCTCTTAAAAATATGGCGTCGTCAGTTACTCGCGAAGTGCAAGATTTCGTCTTTTTTTTTTTATGTTAATCCGAGACGAGCGTGCATGAAAGATTCTTTTATAACGTATAAGTTCGGTCGAGTGTTTAAAATTTTATGGAAACGAGGTTTGATTGTTCGAGAAACGATGATTTTGAGGGAGACAACGAGTATCGAATTGCGTATTTCGTTTGTACATTTACGTTTAATCACGTCCGACCTAGGAGTTACGTTCGAACTATTTCCATACGACCACCCTATGTATCTTCCAAAAAAATAAATATCTAATTCAATCTGCTTTCTAGCTCCGCCGCTACGCTCGGTGCAAAATATGTTTTGTTAGTTTCAACTATGTTCTCATAATAAAAAATAGAGACGACGATTCGTATAAATCGAATAACCACCTGTAAATAATGTTAGCCATTTTTTTTACCGTATCTTAAGTTCTCTAATACTTTGTTACAATTGCTTCTTCGAGCGTTCGAAAAATTCATTGCGGCAGGTGTCGCCCTCCGTGTAATAGACGGATATAATTAGAATTAAATGAAATCTGTCGGTAAGTATCGACGCCTGCAATTATCGACCACTATGCAACTTCCGTGGATCATTGGATGTCCAATCTGTTGTCAATGCATATCCACATGTTAAAGGTGAACGCTTTTAAATTACGTCACTTCCGATCTCGTTTCGAGAAATTCGAAAGATGTTTAATCGACCTTTCGATAATCGATATATATCGTTTTTTTAATGTAAACGAGATTTATTTGACAATACAAGAGCACGTGTGATTTCTTTAGTATCTATAGCTGTCCCTCTCAGTAGAGTGTAATCCCATGCTTGTTTTGTAGAACATAACCTCCAACACTGTTTAAAAACACGATTTGCCGGCACTTTCTCGTAACATATTTGTAAGAATAAACAAAAGAATACATATATTCTTTTGATCACGGATAATAATCAACTTTCTATTTTATTTTGCAGATATTCTTGAAGTATTGTACAGCTTGTACAAGTGTTTCCTTTCAGGATTAAGGAGGTTGAGACTTCAAAATATTTGAATGAGATAACAGAATGAAAAATTCTAGAGAAGTAGTCGTAACGAGTGACAGCACGGGTGAATCGTGGAGCGCAGCTGTGTGGGATCCATTGACAGGTTCTCTGCTCTCGACGTATAAAAATGCGGCTGCATTGGGACATCACACGCTGCAAATAGTAGGAGATACGTATGTATTAGCTGCGGATGTAACAAAGCCACGTCTCTACCTCTGGCCACTGAACAGTCAATCTCCTGTGCCAAATCTTCGTTTGACTACACCAGGAAAAGTAACTGCACTAGCTTGTACCCCTGATGGTTCTTATGCGGCAGTTGCAGTTGGGGAAATTATCTATCTATGGCAATTGACAACAGGTAGATTGCTGGGCACAGTAGCGAGGCATTATCAGACCGTAACGTGTCTCTCATTTGGCCAAGATGGCTCGAGTTTTGCTAGTGGTGGAGAAGATGGTCTCGTCTTTATCTGGTCATTGACGAAAATTGCAACCAATCATGAACAATCAGGTCCGATTCATGGCTTTTCCGATCATTCTCTGCCTGTGAAGGATCTGCACTATGGAAATTTTGGTGCCAATGCCAGACTTATCTCCGTGTCGTTGGATCGCACAGCAAGAATTTACGACTCGAACTCTGGAAGTCTGTTAGTCACATTGGTATTTGATGTTCCTCTCACATCTGTCTGCACGGATATAAGAGAGAGCAATCTCTTTGTTGGCTCATCGAAAGGTCTGATCATACGTTTCGATCTACACGATCCACCGCGTGGTACCGAGTATCACGTGCCATCAACTTCGACATCGGACAAGACTATGAATAACGTATATCGAGGTCACACAGGAAGTGTAACCACATTGTCAGTATCGACGGATTGTCGGATTCTTCTCTCTGGCTCCGCTGACGGTTTGGTGAATTTTTGGGACATTCCCAGCCGACAGGTGGTCAGAACGATAACTCACAAAGGCCCAATAACTTCAGCGCGCTTTACACCTGCATACGAGAATTTTCGAGCGCAGACTCTTTGTGCAAAGTTGCATATACGACCTCTTCAGAGAATCGTAGATGAAAGTGGCAAAGACGATATTATCGAGATAATCAACATGCGCGATGATTCGGATCTTTTGAATATCGAATCTTACCTCGACCAGAATCTCGAAGTTGCCACCGTCGACACCGATTCTTGTCGCGCTCTCGCAGATGCTAGAAAAGAGATTGAGATCCTTAAAGCCAAGAATTTGGAACTTTACACATACGCCGTTAAAGCTTTAACATCAAAAGCAGCATCAAACAAATAAAAACTCCCAGTCCGTTTCGTTATTTACAATCCACAGTATAATATTTTATAATCCAATAATTATTCTTAAGCTTATCAGAGTTTAAATAAAATGCAATAAATTCATGAAATAAAATTTGTTTTCAACTCAAGCCACTACGTTCACTCTTTTCAGACTAATTCGTAGTAAAACTTTGCGGTTACCCGGTTGATTGACAAATTATCATGATTTTGGTTTGCCATTGCCCAATACGAGTGGGTTACATTTACAGCGGCGGTAGATCGTGATTAAGATTAGCCCTGTATCGAGAGTACGAAGGGGGTCGTGGGGAGTGCTTACTAATTATTCCACGATCATAAGTCATAACGAATAATTGTTATGGCGTGGGGGGTATATTAGCCGCGTGAGAAATTACAAGAGACGACGAAGAGGAGGAGGAGGAGGAGGAGGAGGAGGAGGGTAGAGATATAACGAGATTGAAAATCTGGATGAATTAACGCGAAGCCAACCGGTTGCGGTAGTACAGTATATTTTTGCGTATAGACAAAAGCTCATCGCTCCCTGTGTCTACCGAGTCACTGTAAATTGATAATGTAAACACAGCATCGATGCGCTATGCGCGAAGAGTCGCAATATCGGAGCTATAGAATTAGTTTGTACGTAGGCGACACGGTGACAACGAGCTTGCGAAAGCCGATAGATAGGGGAAAACCCGTCGTCTCTGCAGTCTTTTATATTCAAATGAATCGTTTAGAGACGCTAACCATGCATGGAAACGACATTTTCCGTGATGAGACTGTAGCTTTGGTCGCGTGCGCGCGTTCTACATCCGATAAATTGCTTCTCGTATAAGTCTAGATTAACGGTTTCGTTTTAATCCGCATCCGGTATCATGATATTAATTGTACAACGTTCCGACGTATCTGTTATGCGTTATTAAAGCTGGGTATTAAGAAATAATGGATAAAAATTCAACGTTTCGAGGAAATATTGATACTTTAATCGAGCAGGACACGACCAACGCGATTTATACGTTGCGTGGATCCAAGAGCGGATATGTCACGGATTCTCTAAGCTCTTTTTAATCCACGAATTGCTGGGTCTATCACGACATTGCGGAATACAATTGTACGTTCGTATATAAACAATGCGATGACAGTTTATACAAGTATTTATAGGGAATAGAGATCGCGCGTGTCCGAATGAAACTAGGTAAGGCCGTTGACTTGTTCTACTTGAAGACCGCGGTCTGACCAAAAACGACCGTTATCACTTGTTCTGTATAAACGCTTGTATGGAATGAACTACGGTAAAATGAGTAAATGTTGGATTCTTTATCGATAGTTTGTTGTCATTGTCAAATGAGTTTGGATTAATTGCGGTTTAATTTGTAATATAGATTAGTAATTTTTAGGAAACGTTGGGATAAAACGAATTTGCTCGATTCTCTGTTTTGCAGATCGGTTCTTTCATATTGGAAGCTTACAAGTT
>JAPYZU010000491.1:0-28662 GCA_030523005.1 Tryphoninae sp. B BG-2022a | reverse complement strand
CCCCCCCCCCCCCCCCCCCAAGTCGAAGACGTTACGCCTCTCTACCCCGTACCAGGAGGACGTCGCACGCCCGGCACGCGGGACCCACGTTGCGCGCGCGAGCTATAAATGTATAAAATATTCCGGCTACAAATCCTGGCGGTGATGCTAATTTATCAATTTCACGCTGACCTCGTAAATGCGTTTCTGATTTAGCGCGTTTAAATTATCGCTAAAACGCCTTTTAGCCGTTCGCAGAAACGCCGAGGCGTAACGCGACGTCGTTTAATTCGTCAAATATTAATAACGCCTAAGTCTCAAGACGAACAACAAAATTTCTAATATTTTTATCAATAATCGAAAATATTTTATAAACAATTGTCTATTTTCATTCCTCGTTTATCAACCCCACGATAAATGACGAAATGGAAAACAATTTAAATAAAAACGAAGAATCGAATCGGTTGAAACTTTGTATCGATCTCGATACACTGATAATCAAAATTATTATTTCCAGCTCGAGATATATTTGAAATGTCGGTTCTCGAAAAACAACACGCGTGTACATACGCGAAGATCCGAGCCAAGAAAGGAAGAGAGAGAGAGAGAGAGAGAGAGAGAGAGAGAGAGAGAGAGAGAGAGAGAGGGAGAGAGAGCGAGAAAGAAAAAGAAAGAGAGGGTACTTTAAGTTCGTTTGCCAGCCGGGATTTATGGCGGATAATTGAAAATTATATTTGGTGATAGAGGGTGATCGATAGCGAGCCGTTAACTCGTTAATACATCACCCTAGCCCCGGGGCCACGGTACTCGATCGAAACGAGAAGAACCCCTTCGCCGCCACCACATATGTGCTCCCTTTCTTCATTGCACTTCTCTCTCTCCCTCTCCTCACCGTCCGATTCGATTTTTTCGTCTCGACTCAAATCCTCATGAAGCAACCCTCTTAATTTTTTCTTATTTTTTTGTTTCAGGTTTTTTTCGAACACGTTCCCAACATCACCACTACCTGCTCGGTACAGTCAGCCACCCACTCGTGTGTTCATATATATTTATTTATACATATGTGCAGATATATGTGTGTATGTATATAATACACAACGGCATCGTCTTAGCGGGGTCAGGTCGACCAATAAATCCAATACGCCACGGTTCGTCCGCGCTCGCGAGAGAGCAGCAGTTTTACAATTCATGAATTTATTATGGGCATCGGGCATATAACCCGCGCTGAGGCCTCTCTCGCCTATTGATTTATCGTTACGCTTTCTCGCTCTGTGAGAGCTCCGAGCACGTATTTCCCTTACAGTGAGAAAGAGTATATCCCTATCCTCGTTGTGACTCGAAACTCCGGACTGTGGCGTGGTTGTTGGACCCGCGTGTGGCAACCCTCGTGATAAGACGATGTCTTGGGTATTTTTTTTGTTTGGACCAATTTGTCCATTTTGTTACGAAAATTTGAAAATTGTATTATATTTTTTTTTCCACGGGTGAGAGAAGATTTTTGTTGGTTGGATTGAAATTTGTAAGCTGGGAGGTTAACGTTGTGGCAAGTGGCGGACGAGCGTTGAAAAAATTTACGTAGTTCATTAATCAAGAATATACGCCCGTGGTAGGAATGCTTTCGTATTTCGAGAGTTGCAGTCCATTCATCACACACCTCGGAGTCCAGCTCTTCTGTGCGGAGAGAGTGCGAGAGGGAGAGGTTGAAGAGGAAACGTATTTGTAGGAGAGCTTCGGTGGCTGTTCGCCCGCGCATGCGCATGTGCTCGAGCTTCTCGCTAACAAGTGGATATGCTGTCTCCGCGGATGATGTAGCACCGTCCGAGAACCAGCAGCCCCCCTACGGCGTCCGACACCTCCAACCTTCGAACCTACGACCGATAGAGCCTCTCAACCCCTGTGTTCCTTCGAGTTTCGCCCACTGCCAGCACATAACACACGCACACACACGCACGCGTATGGAGACACGTGTGCGTCTTGGCGGTTTCGTCGTCGAAGCGAATACAAAAAATTGCAAGCACTTGCGACGTTGAAACTGCATTAACTACGATAAATCGGTATCTTGGCTATTTCTTTGATCAATGGAGCGAGAAAAATTGGATTTCACGAACTCGCGTTGTGATTTTCTACCGAGTTCGACCAAGTGTTTTTTATTTTGTTCACCCGAGTTTTATTCAAATTCTATAAAAATTACTCGTAGCTTTAATTCATGCAATTTTATAATTAATAGTCTCGTGACATGACACGATGCCAGTGATTTCCAAGAAGGAAATCCTCCCTTCGTTCATACGTCCGTGGTCCGGAGCGGCTTGGTCTTCATCCGGATCCAAAGTTCACGCTTCGTGCCGCCTGGGATGCTCGACGAGAGATTCATCCCGTTTGTACGGGCCTCGTGCAATAATCCGGACGTAATAATGCCAAGGTGTCCGAGAGGGCAAGCAGAAAAAAAGCCGGCGCGCTCTTCAGCAACGACGGCGAAAGAGAGAAAGATAGAGCGTTTCGACTCGGTTTTTCGAGGAGTGCGTTACCGACGTAACAGAGTCGGTACGAGCTTGGAGCGCGCCGAGGGTTGAGGAAGGGAAATGGAAAAGAAGCGAAGCTCGAGGCCAAGGGCGTTTATTGAAATCGGCCCACCGCGCCAGCTCGTTGCCTCTTTGACGGGTTTCTGCCTATATGCTCCGCATGGACGCGCGGACACAAACGTTGCCCGTGCGAACCTGACGTCTCGACCCCTCCCAGCCTGTGTTGCCACGGACACGCGCTCGCGCTTGTTCCACTCTCCATCGCGAACTCCCCCTCCCCCTCAACGTCGTATCATCGTATTTCCACCTCGCCGTACAATATTATACACGCTTGATCGCGCGCGCCCGCTCCCTTCGCGTCGTGCTTCACTTCTCACACGATGTGTACGTACCGTGTTTATGTATGAAATGCGCAATCCGCTTATTATATCTGCTCTCAAAGATCAAGCATACACCGTTGAGAAACAATTAAACGTCCGAGAGCTTCGTAAAACGAAATTAAAAATAAGAAACAAAACGATAGCAACAAGTATACAGTCGAAGCTCCATAAGCGCAAAGCATCTTCCCCCCACTACAGTCCGCTGCCGTAGGCGTGGTGCGAGCCCCTCCACCAAGCCCACGCGCCAATCGGGTCGCGTTGCGCTCCCCTCCACCGCCCCCGCGCGCCAATCGTACGCGGCGAGCCCGACGCAGAGGCTCGACGCGCAGGTAGTCACGCGGTAGAGTGGTGGGAAGACGAGCCGCGACGCTCTTTAGCTTAGGAAGGCAGTACGAGAGATAAAATAATGCTTCGCGCGAAATGTATCGAAAGATCGGGTTGTAAGGTTGACCATATCGAGCCATAAAATTCAGATGCACAATTTCACCGTGAAAACAGGTCGGAGCAACGAGCACCGAGTGCTGCTCACGAGGCAATAGCACGACGTGGGAATGCACGTCGCCGCGGATTACGCCCCTCGCCACGACGTATATACACTATATATTACGGTCAGTCCGAACCCGTTGGTGTATATTCACTTTAACCCAGCAGGTTCGTGACCTCGTATCGCCGCTTGCATTACCCACCGCACTGCGCTCGAATCCAACAACCACGTTCTCTCTCTCTCTCTCTCTCACACGTGTGTATGTGTGTGTGGCTGCATTTATACGTGGTATATGCTCCATGGCAATGCGATAGTGCTTTTCTTTTTCGTTTCAAGGCGCCACGTCAAGCGGAGGCTGCAATTACAAATTTAGAGGCGAGACCAAGTCGTGCCAAATGCCTCCCTAGCCACCATCCAATAACGCCCTCTTTCTCGCCTCGTTCCTATACCACTATGTAATATGCAGATACGTAAGACCATCGTTTCGCGCTCGCGATAAAACCTCGGTCTACCTCGATCATTTCGTAATAATTTATCGTATGACAATTGAAACGTGTTGCTCCACGCTTGGAACTTTTTCTTTTTAATGCCGTAGGAAAATTTCCAGGATTTTCTGGAGTTTTCCAGTATTAAGTTTTGTTTATTACAAAAACAAAATTTAACTTTCAACCGACAATCTTTTATCGCTTTCTTTTTTTCTTTCAAGAGAATATATACTCGATCACAGGTTGGGTATAATGTAACTAATATATCCACGGACGGACAGAGACGAGAGAGAAACACGTGGGTGAAAAGCCTCGGTTCATAGCACAGTGCCAGGTTTATCAGAGCGATATGTCAGTGGATGACAGTGCGGTGTGTAGACATCGTTCACGATGAGACCAGCATTTCTCACCTCACTACTCTCACCGCTTGACGCTGTTAGAGACTTTTTTTCTTCCAGATAGGCAAGCTACGTGGCACCTTGTCGACGTAGCGCAAAGACGAATCCTCGAATCGTTCGATTAAATTGCATCATTTTTCTCAGTCACAATTTTTTAACTTTCTTCTTTTCTTTCTTCATCACAAACTTGTCTCCCACCTTTGACTCAATTTTCACCATTCAAGTCAACAGGAAAATAATTCTATTTCGATATTTTCCAGGAATTTAACCGAAACGGTAAATTTAGCGAATCTTTCGATTGTCGACGTCTTCTCTCCACCGTTGACTTTTTCAGAGTCGGAGAGACCGAGCGTCGAGTCAGATCGAGATGCAAAGGAGTTCCGCGCGACGGTCCAGGCTCGTTGGCTTTCAAACTCGCCGCCTTCGGAGCGGATAAATTCGCCCGGGTCTCTCGATCTATTAATTCGAGCCGGCTTTACATTCCTACGGGGTCGGCACGAGCGCGTCGCGATCTTCTCGACTCCTTCGCGACCTTCCCCGCACTCTCCTTCTCGCTTTTACACTTATACGTATATATATATATTTATTTTAACATGTACGCGTGTACGCGGGCCTTTTTTTATTACCCCTGATCGTTTATTTTATTTCTACAGGGGTTGCGATTCCTTCGACGACAAACGTGTGTGCCAGGTTGACCCCGCGCTCGCTGCCTCGGACCAACCACCGTATGGTTATTTGTATTGCCGGTTACACATACCGCTCGAAAATTCTCCAGCGAATAACTAACGATACGGCCACGGTGAACCGGTAAAAAGAACGTTATAATAATAATAATAATAATAATAATCATATTTAAAAAAAATGAAACAAAAATCATGGAAAATGTAATTTTGTTGTTCGAACGTTCGTTAATTAATTATCGGGGACTTGTGAGTTTCAGGGTCGAGGTCACCTTCGACTTGCAAGAACGCATTTTTATTCAGCTGAGGCGAGAATCTCGGTGGCGGTCATTTTTTATAGGGAAATTTGTTTTTAAGATTTTTCAGAATTTATACAAAGTTATTATGTTTGTAGGTTCGTTGGTGAAAAAGGATCGATCGAGGAGGCTTCTAGATGCGAGGAAGTCGAACGTGTCTTTACAGCGAGAGTGGAGCCGATCGGTTGCAGGGAACCTCTGCGTCGAGGCTCGGTTATGTATGAAGCTATAAATCTCTCGCGACAAATCACCGAGTCGTACGTTCGTTCCCAGGCTAATTGTTGGGACCTGGCGGGCCTTTTCGTCCCTTTGCACTTCCCCCCTTTACGCCGAGACGATAAATCGTTACGCGATCGATTAATCGATTATACACTCGTTTTTCGAGCTGGACTTTTTCTAACTATATATATAGACGTGTTTAAGTCCCTTGACACGAAATTTGTCCTTAATTTATGAAAATTAAAAAAATGTTCCATTTTTGCCATTTTGAGATTTTCAAAATTGTAAGATCGGCCGATTTAATTTCTATTATATTCAAAACGTTGCGCACGTAATCCAAAGTCCCATCGACGATGGAGCGCACAAGTCAACGTCGGTGAAAACGCGAACTAAAATAATGTTAAAATACGAGCCAAAGTTCCGTTGTAACGGTCACGGCATCGAACGAACGAGACGTCACCATTTATTCAACGCGCATGTGCGACGCGATATTCACAGGCAGACCAGGATATTCTCGGGGTTCCGCTAAACGCGAGGAGAAAAACCTGCATGCGATAGAGAAAAGCACGCGATGCGAAGGACCGTGAGGAGGATAAGGAGGCGATAAGGGGGATGGTGGTTGTGGTTGGGTTAGCGCGCGTCGCGGAACTTGGATTCCCTAACCCGTAAACCGAACGTTGTCACGGTTACGCGAGACGGATCGACGCTGATGTCGGCGAGATCCCACGACAAAGCGTCTCCGAGATTGTACGGAAAGCATTGGCCTTCTTCGGGTAGCTTCCGCGCATGCGCGAAACGGGTAGGTGTAGGTGCGCGCGGCGCTTGCAGCTGCCGCGAATCCGGCAGCGACACGTGAAACGTTGCGCGCGCAGGCTGCCGTCGCATCGACGCATGCGCGTCTCGTTCCAAGGAACGACGCGCCTCTCCCTTGCGCACAATTTATCGCGAGCTTCTGGTAGCGGCCACCGCGCGCCTGTGGCGCCGCGTATGACAAATGACTCGGCGTCTCGAGATAGTGTCCATTGTTCGGATAAACAGTAAGCGAAGGAAGATGGGAGAAATGGAATGGTCGGAGACGCGCGAGTCTGCGACCGCTTCGCGAAACAATCGAAGACTATGAGGAAGTGGATGAATGGAAAGAAATGAATGGAAGTTCAACTATTGAGATACGTGATATGTCGAGACGCACTCTCCCTCGGACATCGAATTATGCCAGAAACGTTCTCTCCAAACGAACAAAAATAATAAATAAAGTAAATGTTTCGTAGGAATTTCCTTAAACAGACTTTATTTCAAATCTTCATGATTTGAGGCGATGGAAAATGGAAGGAATGGTCGAGATGTCGGTGAAATATGCACTTACCCGTTCCATTATTCTTCCGTTTCTTCCTCACCCGCCTCTCTCTCTCTCTCTCTCTCTCCCTCTCCCTCGCGCGCGCGCGCGTGCACTCTCGTTCTCAGCCTCGTGAGAATTCGATAAATAATTTATAAGCACTCGGGGGGGTCCCCACGGAGTCCTTTCTCGCGGCTGAAACGCGACAACGTACAAAGTACCGGACCTCCGCGCGAATTTCCGCGAGAGCCGGTATTATAACCGCTCTCGGAACACTCCCAGGTAATTTTATAATAGTGTTGTTTCTTTTCGAAAGATCGTACACGATGTGTATTTCTACACCTCGCAGCGTGTCGTTGCCTCGTGAGAACGTCTCGCGTCGGATGGATGATTGATGGATGGTTGATCCAGGGAGGTAGCGAGTGCTGGTAAGGATACCGGTACGTACGGTGAATCATCAATAGCCGTGTAAAATATAACCCAAACAACGCGAGATCTTCGAGTAGAGAATACACGTCGAAGGCCTCACCAATTCGCGATAGTTGAGTCGTAACGGACTCGCTTCGACGAGAAAGAAAGAGAGAGAAACAATTTCCGATACAGTCGTACACTCTAATGAAGTCGTCCAACGTACACGATGTGTCACGTATCGACAAAAATCCAATTAGAAACTAACGTATATTTACGGCTCGTCCATTAGGACCCACGGTTTCGAAAAGAAACGAAAGAGAGAAAACCGAAGAAAGGAACAAAACAAAAAGATTCGAGTCATTAAATTTCGAAGTAAAACGTCTTTTTCCGATCGTCGTGACCGCCGGAGACCGGTCGTTGTCTTCATCGCTCGCGAACAGTCTCCACACGGAATGCTCTCCTCGGGTCTCTCGGGGCGACGACGCGCAAATTGGCTCCACGAGTGAAATCACGCGCGGCATTTTCCTCGAGCGTGTTTTACGGGACACGCCGATGGAGTGTTTCCTAGCGAGTATTCGCGGCGCATGCATATATTATAAATATGCCCGGCCCGACTCGTTTGTCCATGATGGGGCCCGTGGGCTTTCTTATCCACCGCTTTCCTAGGCGCTTCAACGGGGATAACCTATCTCGCTCTAACTCGCGCGAAGCACCCGGCAGTTGCGGAGCGTATTATGCTTTCTCGGAAACTGTAAACACTGTCATTGAAAACCTCTAATACGTGCGAGCGCGCCGACGCCGCCCGGTAAAAGGTCACGAGCGGGGCTCTCGACGCGCATGCCCCGCGCGCATGCCCCGTCCCGTGGATCCCGACGTGCGCCCGGAGTGGGGGTAGCCCGACCGCTATTCAGCGTCGAAGAGTCGTACCGAGAGGATCGTGAGTCGCGCACTACCAAAATGCGTAATAACAACGCGATGCTCTAGCGTGATCGCACGACTTCTTTCCAACGGCCAATATACGTAAAATTCACGCGGTTAGATCAATCCCGACGTATTCTCCTTTCTCATATTCATTGCTTGTTCGAATAACGACAAAGAAAAGCAAAAATCCGAACGCTTTATAAAAGGAGAGGAGTAGCGAGACTCCCTCCTTGGTTCTTTGCTCTCGTTGACGTCCCTTACGAGGAACGACGAAAACGACTCGTTGCGCTGTCGTTTCTCGTTTCTTTTCTTTTTTTTTCTACCGAACCGAGGAGGACTCGACCATGAAAAGTATACGGAAACGGACACGAGGGACTCGCTCTCTGGCAAATCAGCCGTTCCTGTCCTCTCCTCGGGTCTTTCTCTCTCGTCGTTGGGGCCCCCGGTCGGTCCCTTTACCGTCGACCTGGACGTCCGTCCGGGAAGTCAAACAATGCGACGTGCAGATTCCCGCCTTATTTACTCCCGCTCATCGTGTATATAACCGAAGCTCCGTAGCATTGCGTATTGCATTCGTGGGTTACACTCGCTTCTCTCTCTCCTCTCTCTTCTTTCCAAGTCCCATTCCAGAGGTTGTTCCCGATGCACTCGGTACACCGCTCGTTTCAACGAGAACTCTCTCTCTCTCTGTCTCTGTCTCTCTCTCTCTCTCTCTCGAGTTTTCTACGCTCTCTCCTTCGCAAGGAGAAGACTCCGCTCACGCACTGTTACCGTACTGGCTACCGTCCCGCTGACAGTCCGCCACACTCGACATGCAAAGCACGCGTTGTCATTTGCTCCCATCTCCTACGGATCGGTTTACGCCGGACCGGTGCGTAAACCTTAACCGTCCAACTTCTTCTTATTCTCCTTTTATATTTTATTTCTCCTTAAGCTCGCCGACTTGGTTGTCCTCGTCTCGGGTCAACGGGAGAGAATGACCCAGAAAAATGACCCTTTTTTTGTAATAAAAAAGGACGTTTTTTGAAAAAATATTTTTTGATACAAAACTAAACAAAGATTGTTTTTTTGTATCGTATATTTTTTCTAGCTCTTACGAAACTCCTGTTTATATTCGATTTCAAGATGTCTCGTGTTCATAAAAGATCAAAAATATATCGGTATCGTTCTTCCTATTTTTCTATCGTGATCGGGGCTACCGGTCTTCCCTATTTACTCTTCAAATATCTCATTCTTCGCGACGGCATCGAGTGCGATCGTTCATGATACGTGAAATAACACTCGATTTCTTTTTGTTTTCGTTTTATTTTGTTATCGTTTCACGACAAATGCTTATTTTTCTTTCTTCTAGCTCGCTTTTTTTTCTTTCATTCTCAAGCACGCTTTAACCGAACTGTTTACTTTACGTCCGAGGACGCAAACGATTTGAAAGTACTCGAGGGCTTGGAGCGGTAAGAAAAAAAGGAGCGCTATCAATATGGATTTAAAGTTATTCCGTCGTGCAAAGCTCTTTGTGTGGCCGCTATATATCAACCCTCTGGCTGTGCTATCGACCTCCCTGTAAAACGATGCTTGCCTACGTCACACGTGTCTCTCGGTGCTCGCTTCGTTTTTCGTCCTCTTTCTTTTTCCTCTTCCTTCTTTCCTTCCATCGTCTTCTCACCTCGCCTCGCATGTCTTTAAGCTTCCACCGATACGTCCCACAAAACAGCAAAAAGAAAAATTCTTTTCTGTTTCTTCAGATTTTCAAATTTACCGCCAAAAACAAATTTCACCATATTTACCCAAAATTCAGTAGTAATTTAGGATCGAATCGTAGAATTAAAACAAACGAAATAACGAAAAAAACACTGCGTTCGATGTACATGGTTGGAAGAACCGAATAAATTCGAGCTCGTTGAGGTTAAACGGAATAAGAGAAAGTAAGAAAGAGGAAGAACCAAAAAAAATTGTATACAAGTGACGGGGAGTTTTGGGTTTCTCGAAGGTCGGTAGCGCAAGCGCGATGGTCCCCGGAACGACATTGGATCGTGTAGTATTTCGTGAGTCCCATGGGCCCCTCCCCCGAGTTATGTTTTCCGCCAGTATTTCGTGGGATTTTGCGTAGCTGGGGCCCAGGAACGACAACGACAAGCGAAGACGAGAATATTTTGCCCTGGGTCCTCTGAGTCGAAAGTGGTGGGGTGACAGAAGTAGCGAGGGGCCAGGAGTGTAACATACACGAAAGCGAAGAATCGCCACGAGGAGAAGTTCCTGGGCGACCACCTCAAGAGCCCTCTCCTGGCTACAAATTGCATTGTTCGAGCATGTTGGTGGCATCGTCGCTACCTTCTTAATGGTTCGCCTCGCTTCTTTTTTTCCTTCGTTTTTCGGTAACTTATAGTTCTCTCTACCTCGCAGGTAAATAAGTGTTCTTCCCAAGGGAGGGAATAAAATCTTCTCGTTTTCGTTAATACTGTCGATTTATTGGTCGACCTCGTGACCTTTTGTCTCGAAAATCGAGAAAAAACATCAAATTGTTTGAAAATGTCTTTTTTTTTAAATATTTTTACAGCGACGTTTTAAGATTATTGTTTCCAAGTTCGAATGTTGCGAGCGAGATGATACGAAGGAACACAACGGGGGAACGAATGGTGCAGAGGAACGGTAGAAAGAATGACGAAGGATGAAACGAAAGCGGCGAGGTCGAGCAATAAGGAACAGAACGGTTTTGCGGTCCGGGACTGATGCTCGTTGGGTCTTCGCGTTGAGAAATACCAAGGGTGGTGGTAGAAGGGGCCTGTGCAAGACCTAACCCTCGCACTCCTTGCATCTTCTTTTTCCTATCTTTCCATCTCCCTTCTCTCCCCTCCAGCTCAGCCTGTTGTGCACCAACACCGGCTGACCATCATCAAGAATTATGATGATTGCAGGCTGCTACCATTTACAGTAGTGCGGTCTCGAGGTGGCCCCTCTACTGGGTACCCAGACCCACCTAGCGGTATGTTATTGTACCAGTCTAGGAATACGGCAGCACCGTCGTTGTCTCTCCCTTTTCGCTTCTTATTTCCTCTCAATATTCTTCTTTCGATAAGAATGAGAGAAATAACGATCGCTTCTATGTCATCGATAATTCTTCGAGAAAATGGCGTCTTGTCATGCACCAGATAAATATGAGAACTCTAATAATACGACGATTATCGTGGCGGATGCGTTTTGCAATTAACCTAAAAAAAAAGAAAACAAAAACTAGTAACGTAGAATCCAAGATAATGGAGCAAATAACGCGCGAGTTATAAAGTCGTTAGAAAACATTTCTCTATTCCCCCTCCCTTCTCGTCCTCAGGAATCGTTGGAACGAATCTCGCGCCGTAAGGAATCTCAGAGCTTGATAACTTCTTCTTCCTCTATCTTTTAACTGTAATATCTCGTTCAATGGTAGCCACGTAGCGGGTAGATAGAAAGAGAGACAGAGAGAGAGAGAAATGGAGAGAGGGAAAGAGAGAGAGAGAGAGAGAGAGAGGTAAAAGAACGAAAGAAGGTTGAGTGGAGGATGAGGAAGGAGGGAGATGGAAAGAGGTAAATAAAGAAAGGGACAAGGATGCGAGAGTGAGACACCCGAAGTATTTTCGTAAGCGATAAATCATCGCGTGCCACCTCCGTGCTCGCACAATGCCGGACTAATCTTCCATCACGCACGCACGATATAACTACGCCCGCATGGCGTCCCGTGATTTACCATCCTTGCGGCTAACCTCTATTATGTATGGCACACGGTGGAAACTGTTGAGAATAACCGTGCACCTTGCACTTCTCATACACATTATGTATATATCTATATATATATTTGTGTATGTGTGAGTGTGTGTATATAGCTCGAATTCTATAGAGCAAGATTGTAAGGCGAGTTTGAAAAGCTCGATGTAAAGCTCTAAACAGAAATTCTATTCTTTGGAGACTTCTCGAGAAAATGTGAAAATTCGCAGTTTCTTCGGGATTTCATCCATTAATTTCGCACGATCGTCGAAATACACATGAATTTCCGATCGAATAAGACCAATTTCAATCGTCTCGCGAAAAAATTTAATTTTTCGACCCCCTCCCCCAATCGCTAAGTCGACAATTTACCTAAAAAAATCGCTTCCTGAATTAAACGCTTTCAATACATTTTTATAGCTTATATACATCGGAAATTGATCGCTGATCACGAATTCACTGGTTGCATTCCTCTCCGATGAAGATTGGTATGTGAAAAAACAAAAAAACCTGATTTTTCACAGTTTTTTCGGTTTCTCGTCCATTAATTTCTAACTCTCGATGAAATAACCATAATTATCGTGATGTACGAGAAATTTCCCATCGAACAAGCCTATTTTAGAAGTATTTTCAAGAAAAAAAAATTTTACTCCCCATGAGGCTCATTTTTCGAACCAACGGGCGCCCAACCGAAAAATCGCATTCGCGTAAAAAGAGCCCCAAAGAATGGAAACATCTTCTTTTTTCGCAAAATCGACTTCGATAATTGGAAATCAATTAACAAAATCCAAAAAACGCCCAAAATTCATATATTTTCAACTTTTGACATATAAATTTTTATGTAAGTGAAAAACGACCCACGAATTCGTCATCAGCAAGCAATTTCCGATCACCATAAGCTCCACAAACTTATAAAAAAAGACTTCCAAAATCATCATTTCTGGAGCCTAATTATCCTAATTAATTAAATTGTTCAGTAGAAAGAATTTAATATCAACGAGAAAACGCTGATGGGCTTTGTTACATAGGAATCTTTCGCCCATCGTTTGTATTTATACGATAGAAACACACGTTACAGCCACGACGTTTTATCCGACGTACGTCCCTTGTATTCGTATAACCGTTCGCTCGCGAATAACATTTGTCCATAAATCAATGGAAAATGTTTGCGAGTAATTACCGTCACCGTTGTTAGATCGTCTAAGAGAAGGTTTATAATTAAATACGATAACGTAAGTCGTCTATACGGCGAAGGAGTGGATCGAATGTAAATGGCGAAAAGAGAGGGCGACACTAATATAAACATATATGTATATATAGAAAGAGAAATCCTCGGTAAACAACAGCTGGGGACGTTCTGCTCAAAGGAATCCTGTATTGATATTTCGCGAAAGCCGATCGTCCCTCGTTCCAATCGAAGACACTTTATCTTTATATATTCGTTTCTTTATATAAAAACAAAAAAAATTAATAAAAAATATATAGGTATATTGTATTGTAAATAGTAGGAGAGTCGCACTATGAATGGAGCAATAAAAGACGAAAGGGTAACGTAACATACGCGTTACTTGTAGGAGAATGATTTTTTTTTTCGTCGTTGGTGTATAACGTGTAACGGGGCAAGGGAAACCTACACATAGAGAATTATGCGAGACGATCGAAGATTCTCTTGTAGACCACTAATAGTATACAAATCGAGTGGCTGGGATACGGATTATTCGCTTGGTCTGACCTAATACGGATGTAACTACTGGGGCCCGGATATGCTCGCTCCTTCTACTGCTTATCTCTTTTTATTTATTTTTTTTTCTCTACGTTTTATACGACACCGCCATTCGACCTTCGATTTCCTCAACGATCTAAGATCGATTTGGGAACATATTTTGTTGCCTTAAAGTTGGGAAAGTTTCGAGGGAAAATGTTTGTTTACAAAATAACAAAAGAAAAAAAATAATTTTTCTAAAAATTACGTTAAAAATAATTTCTTTTTCGATCTTCGAGCATTGTGATTAATTTTCTGCAGTGGTAGGAACATTAGACTCGGGTTTCTTACACTCTATACGTTTATAGAGCGTGGGTTAACTCCTAGTTACTCTTTCCTCCGATAGATGGCGCCACGCGTATCGTTTCCAATACTCGTCCACCTTAGTAGAGGTCGAATGAACTAAAATCAAACTTGAGGAAAGAATACTTGCCAAAATGAAGAAAAGGCATCCTTAATATTTTCTGACTGTTCGATTTTTCCTTCTCCTGATAAAAATAAAACTGTATATCTATATTTGTACATGCCTGAGAAAGGCGCAGTTCGTTTCGATTTCATTAATGGATCGGGTTATGCGCACTAATGCGAGACTGTTTGCCGAGCACTCGTCGAGCATTAAGAGCGTATATATACGTTCTCCGTTGTGTGCGCGCGCATACGGTACATAATCCAGGCCCGCGGGGACACGCGTGTCTTTTAGCGCATGCGCTATACGTCAGGTGTAAGAAAATGAGACGTACGATGAAGTGCGCATGCGCGACTAGAGAACGAGAGAGTGCGAGAGAGCGAGACGGGGGAAAAAAGGCGACACTAATTTTTGTCGCGAAAAGATCCGTCTACCACCGGCAGCGTGGCGTGACGCGAAGCGTGTTGCAGGTGCGCACGCGCGATCTCTCGCGCATGCGCGTCTCGGCTCTCGTCTTACACGTAAGGCCCCGGGGCGATATCTATAGCAGCAAAATTAACACTTCTCGTCGTGGCCACTCGGCGGAAGAATCGCTCGCGGTTCTGTCTCCCGTGAGGTTTGCTTATGTTAATCCGCGGTTCCCGTGTGGGCATCGCCTGTCGCTTCAAATATATCAATTAACATCGTCATTAAGCGAGTCGCGGGAGCCCCGCGGACTTCTTGCGTTCCTACTACCTTTCTCTCTCTCTCTCTCTCTCTCTTATTACAGCAGGAATATTCGAGTTTCGTTCGGTACGCAACACAATGTACACATTAATACCGGTCTCGCCTATCTAGACGCTCCAACCTCGCTTATAGAGTAGCGCGGGGTAATATGGATCGGTGTCCTAAAATGGACCACCTGAAAAAAAATTGATTTTTAAAATAAATTTTTTTCTTTATTTCCCCATGCCTTCTCTCTCCTCTACCTCAGCCTGTTATGCATCAATGCCAGCTGAACATCATCAATAATTATCATGATTGCAGACTGCTGCCATTTACAGCACTACGGTGGTCCCTCTGTTGGACACCCAGCGCCACCTAGCGGCGCCTTATTGTACCACTCTAGGGATACGGTAGTACTGTCGCTGTCTCTCACTGTTTCCTTCTTATCTCCTCTCATCATTTTTCTTTCGATAAGAATGAGAGAAATAATGATTGCGTCTACGTCATCGATAATCCCTCGACAAAATGGCGGCGTGTCATGCACCAGATAAATATGAGAATTCGAATATGCAACGACTATCTCCGGACTTCGTTCGCTACGAAACACAAGGTACACATTAATACCAGTCTCGCCTATCTACATGCTCGAACCTCGCTCACAGACTAAAGCGGGGTAATATGGGTTGGTGTCCTAAAATGGACCACCTGAAAAAAAATGTTTTTTTGTTTTAAATTGCCACGAGGCTGAGGGTAATGTTTTTAGTGTTTGCTAGAATGTTTTATTACAAAGTGAGATACGTCAGCTACAAATTCGTTGAGAAATTATTGTCGCGGATCACCCATGGAGCGAGCGACTCGATGAATAATAATTAGCGAGGTTTGTACGGTTGGAGCGATAGTTAGTCAGGAGGTGGGGGGGGGGGACAAGTCGGTGCAATTACATTTTCTAATTAGACGAATAGATCGAGCAAGAGTGTGTGAGAGAGAAGGAGAGAGAGAGAGAGAGAGAGAGGAGTTCGCACTGCTCACCCGCGGTGAAAACACACACCGAATGCCGATATATAGATATTTTCTTGCTTTAGAGCCTTAGAGATCGATCGGTGAGATCCTTGCGTCGATACACGATCGTCCCAATTAGTTGATCATTAGTTACCTTTAGCGCCCGACTTGTCGTCCCTTCGGACGACAGCGAGTCGCGATTCATCCTCTCCCTCTCTCTTTCTTCCTACGTGACGCGTATTCGAGTCGCACACGTGAACGCTCGATAAAAATATCCAGTAGATGAAAAAAACTCAAACCAGTAAAAAAAATGAACTTCAAATTTTTTTTTTCATCTTTTAAATTTGTTAATTAATACAATTTTTATTAATTCTCTCAATATTTCGTTCCCACAACGTTCGACTTATCTCTCATTCACAAATTTACGTTATTTCCTAATACGTGGCGTATATTTGTAAATAATTTTTGATTTTTTTTATCTTCGAAATTTCTTAATTAAACATTTTTTTTTATTAATTCACTTAAACTCAATTTCTCAATTTCCCTATTTCGTTCTTACAACCTTCGATTTATCTCTCGTTCACGAATTTACGTTATTTCCACGTACGTGACAGCGCGCCTTTCGTTATCCGTTTCACGACCAAGAAAAAGTCAAGAGAGAGAGAGAGGAGGCGAGGGGGGGGGGTGCATAGGAAGAATTCTCGAGTGCTATTCGATTACTCGATCTTATATAGCCGCGAGTACACGGTATCCTAGATATATACCTCCTTCTTTCTCTCTCTCTCTCTCTCCCTCTCTGTCTCTCTCTCTCTCTCTCCCTCTCTGTCTCGCTCTCTCTCTCTCTCTCTTGAGAGAGTCGAAGTTACAGAGGTGTGTACAACAACCGAGCTGTACGACTTCTTCAGTAGGAGATTTAGTGCTCGATCACTCTCGCTAGAAATCGCGGCTTCTCCTCGTCGTAGAGTTGAGAATGAAAGTTTTCTTTGAAGATAGAGAGACATTCGTATACATATATATATATACATACATACATATATGTTTATAAACATAAATGTCTCGAATAGAAATGACTGTTGAGGCTTGATCTAATGACGAGTGCGGAGGCGTTTAATGCACGAGTCTTGCAGTCATGCGCGACACCGTCCTACCGTACGATCCGCGCATGCGCCTATTCGTAACACCCATTGGTGCTGTATATATGGGTCGTTCCACGCCGATTTGAACAATTTGAAATTTTTCCATGATCGATTTTTTTGGAATTTTTTTTTGTCAGGTCTGGTTGAGGTTAGTCTTCAGAATTTTTTTGAATTTTTTTTATCAAGCTATGGGCGAGATATAAGTAAAGAAATTAATTGGAAATGGGAAAGTTTCGTGTTGTTGGATTTGACATGGAACGACCCATATATTAATACAATCGAGATACGTGTTATCGCATCGTCTTGCACACATACGTTTCTCTCGATACACGTATATATAGGCGGGAAGATTTTCGATGTTAAGGTACCTCTTAGCTTGCGGGATAATGTAGGCGTCGTGCCTAGCAGGTGCTCATTAGATTATGGCGGGACGATGTTCCGCGAGACAGGGCAGATAGACAACGTACAAGACACCTTTTACTCACTTGTGGTGGTTGTGGCCCGTGTGTGTCGATGTGTATGCCTATCGAAGAAACGTCGTTGCCTCTCCACCCGGGTCTATGGTGAAAGATTCGAATCTTCTTCGTCACGCTTTCTCCCACCTTTTCTCACCTCGTACGCTTTTTACGACGACGTTCTCTAATTTACTTTTTCTTTTCTTTTTTTTTCTTTCTAATTATTCGCTATCACCGAGATCGTACTGGGACTCGAGTCTTGACTCTAGTTCGAAAAATTCTCGAAACACTTTTCTGACCGTAGTTCGAAAGATTCTCAAGGTAATTTTTTGACCGTAGGTCGAAAGATTCTCGAGGTAATTTTTTGATCGTAGTTCGAAAGATTCTAGAATTTTTTGCCCGTAGTTTGAAACATTCTCAAGCTAATTTTTTCACCTTAGTTCGAAAGTTTGTCTAATTTATTTTTACCGTGGTTTGAAAAATTCTCGAAGTAGTTTTCTGACCGTGGTTTGACAGATTCTCAAGCTAATTTTTTGACCGTAGTTTGAAAGATTCTCAAGCTAATTTTTCAACTGTAATTCGAAAGATTCTGGAAATTTTTTTAACGTAGTTTCAAAAATTCTCGAAGTAATTTTCTGACTGTAGTTCGAAAAATTCTCAAACCACTTTTCTGGCCGTAGTTTGAAAGATTCTCAAGCTAATTTTTTGACCTTCGGTCGAAAGATTCTCGAGGTAATTTTTCGACCGTAATTGGAAAGATTCTGGAAATTTTTTTACCGTAGTTTCAAAAATTCTCGAAGTATTTTTCTGACCATAGTTCGAAAAATTCTCGAACCATTTTTCCCACCGTAGTTTGAAAGATTCTTACCCTAATTTCTCGCCCGTAATTCGATAGATTCCCGAATTCTTTTCACCGTAATTTGAAAAATTCTCGAAGTAATTTTCCGACCGTAGGTGGAAAGATTCTCCAGGTAATTTCGTATAACGCTACGAACTCAATATTTCTTACACATCGATAAAAAAAACAGCCGACGTTTTATCGATCTCGGAATCTTCATCTCGACTGTATTACGATCATCAATCTCGCATTTTCCTGTCTCCAAGATTTTTTCTTTTCTTCCCTCTTTGCCTTTTCTTCTTCGATTCCTGCTACCTCTTGACCCCATCGGGTCTGGTCTTTTCTATAAACGAAAGACCCACCTCTCGCTCTCGTCTCTCGGAAAGCAGCCTCTCGTCGTTCGCGGAGTGTGTTGGCACAAGCGAGTCGGGCACGGCCCGCGGAGAGATCGTGGCCGAGGCAAGAGGACCCGTTGAAGATGCGCTATACGTGTGTTCTTTACGGTGTACTCGACTATCGCTTATGTTTATAGAGATACACACACACACACACACATAGACACACATCTATATATCCATATCTATACATATATGTGCGTGAGGTCGATCGTCGGAGCTCTGGGTGAAAGTCTTCCTCGGGTCACTCGGTCCCACTCGAACGTAGAATCGAGGATGTCTCTCTTACGACCGGAGAGTATATGTGACACGGCCAAACCCAATCTCGAAATTCTCATAAGCTAAATCATCCGCGTCGAAAGAAACCCGGAGGAGTCATCGACGATGCGTCTCGACCGCAGGTTTCTTTTTTTTTGCGTTTTTTTATTCTTACGAGGCGAGTGCTTTCTCGCCTTTTATTTCCAGTCGCTGGCTTCCGTCACAATATTTTTAATATTTTTAAATATTTTAATACACGTATAAGGCTCTGGGTTTATTATGACTGAGTGAGAGAGAGAGAGAGAGATGCGCGCGCACCCTTCGTTCTCGCGACGGCCACGCGTAACGCGCTTCATTTGGCGCTAGTCACGCGTCGCTACTCAGCCGCGACCAAGTGCTTTCTTCGGCCCGAGACATCTCCCCAATACTTCACGGATAATTTAACGAACTTACGTATCTCGGAATTCACGGACCCGGTGAATGACGACTTTATTTTACGCGGAGGTAATATCGTTGTTAAAGAAAGAAAAAAACGGTAGGAAGACACACGGGGAAAGAAGGTACGACGACGTTTACGACGATATACGTTAGAGAACGAGAAATATTTGTGGACTCTCTGGATTTAAAGAAGAAAAAGGAAACTGTCGCAAATTCGTCGCTTCGTCGTGGGAAATTAGTTTTTATTTATATTTTTCAATTGTAGAAAAAAATGTTTTTTTTTTCTTCAACTTGTTTAGATTTAACGACACTTTGCATTTTCAGGCTTGAGAACGTTCCCGAGGGAAAAAGCGCATGCGTACGAGGCCGAAGGATGCATCTCGTCGAAGCGAAGAGGAGTCGAGAGAGTCGGGGGTCAAGCGTGTTGCGTTTCCGGGTGCGAAGAGTTCACGTGAACGATAAAAGCGAGGATTATAAACGGCGCGCCTAGAATTTTTTTTTCTCCCCTTGAACGATCGAACATTGGTTGAAGGAACGGGAGTTGGCGTAATCGTCTAAACGTCCAACGGCGAGCCAAAGTTCGCTCCTTCGGGTAACTTCGAACTTGCCAGATTCTCGCTCGACTCGTCGGAGAGGTCATCGTGTTTAAGAAGAAGAGGAAGAAGAAGGGGAAAGAAAGATTCCAACGAGGGAAGAAGAAGATCTCAATTTCTTCGCTCCGGAGCACACTCGTGAATCTCCCCGCGAAATGATCGTATTCGCTCGAGGAGGAAGGGAGCCCCGCGGAGATGAAGATTGATGGACGAGAAATAGAGCTAAAGACGCGAGCTCTCTCGGTTTACGTAAAAGCAAGTGCCCTATCAGCCCCGCGTTTAAAGTCCATACGGTGCAAAAGTATACGGAGTTCGTGTTATCCAAGGTCAACGAGGTCGAAAATCCTTCGCGTTGCGGAGCTTAAAGCACAAAAGGAGCGCACGGTGTTCTTCAAACGTGGAAAATGTTCGCTGGTCGAGGATTAATTGAGATAAGCGCCGCGTGCGGGGCGACCGCGGTTCGATCGCTCGACGCGCGCGCCCTCTACCGACGTCGGATTGTACTACACCCGTATATATAGGTATACACCGCGGCTGGCGCGTCGCTCGCGCGGCGCGTAAGGTTGATTGTTATTGATTAATGATCGTGGCGTAGAAGAGAGCGAAAGATGGAAGGCCCTCCGCGCATTCCATTAGCTCGAGCTCACGTACCGGTGCTTCGCGTATGTATTTACACGGATAGGATAATGCGAGGATAGCAAGTAGAGACGTCGTTTCTAACGAGTCAATTCGACTTGTGCCTTCGCGGAACTCTCGTCTCGCGACGTGCATCAACGGGAATGTTTTAAAAGTCCTATACAAACGGGAATACGTGATACACTTCGAGTCAGGAAATAGAGTTTATAGAGTGGAGCGAGATGTGGTAAATTTTGTAAATATTGAAGAGTTTTTCTTCGAGTCGATCGATAGCTGAATGGAATATTTCGAAAATGTCGGGACAATTTTTTATTTTAAGATACTTGTTGGAGTATTCTTAGCTACTGGAAGTTCTTACTGAGAAAAAAACAGGAACAAATGATGGATTGGTAGAAGCATCGTGCGGTAGATAACTCTCGTGTTTCATTCAACAACGAGAATTCCTGGTCCTGTCCTCTTGACTCTTCGTGGTAGATAAAAATCGGAGCCACTTTGGCTCCGTTTATCGAAACGAAAGTCGTAACGACGGTTAGATTTCTCGAATTAATCTCATGGCGATTTGATCGATCGATAGGAAAGATTTTGTAAATAATAATAAAGAATAATTTTATTCCCCGCGCAGGTTTTTCTATCTCATTGACAAATCATTTCTCGCCGTAATAATTATCAATCAACACTGTTAATTTTCTTCTTTTTTAACGCACGACCGTGTTCTCCGGTGATTCACTGACTCGTTCGATATTGCGAAAGAAAAGAAGCGCATCAAGTCGTCATCGAGGTCAGTGCAGACATTCACATGCCCGTGTTTACCAACCAAAGTATCCGTGCACGTATAAAGCCGTGGCGTGTAAGAGATGAAGCGGATCTTCGAACGAATTGCAAAATAAATCCTATTAGCTCTCGCAGCACAGCGTGCTTTTTCGCATACCGCGAGTGCCAGGGCAGAGCTGCCAGTTGGCACGCCGATTGCCGAGGCATATCGAGCTGATAGAAGTGCAACGCGCCCCAGAGTTGCACTTTTACTGGTGACTTCTTGAAGATCGTATACCTATCTGGCCGACGTTACAAACTCAGAGACAGCGCACTTTCAGCCCTCTCTCGGTTCAACCGCCGTGCATTCACGTCTGTCTTTCGTACGGTAAGAGAAACCGCGAATGGCGTATTTTACTGGAACAAGTGAGTTCAAACCAGATCGGGACTCGAGATCACGACGTATTCAGTCACATCTGGATTCTCTTTTATTTTTAAAGAATAGACCGACACAGGTATCGAATTAACGAAATATCGATCCCGATATTTAGAGGTTATAATTGTCGCGATTCGTAAATTCTCCGACACGGTTCGTCCGATCGGGTTTAAATTTGCACCATTTATTCTTGCCATGATTCTACGTAGCTCGTCCAAATTACAGCACAATCCGTTACATTACGCCGGAGAAATCGCAAGACGCGTTTTAGAGGTGGAGCGCTAATGTTAGTTCTGGCCGGGAGGCGAGAGATGGCGCCAGGGATTGCTTTCTCGCTGCTAGAGGAATAATTTCGCCTCCTCTCGCATTTCTCAGCGCGAACGAAACGTGAGTTTCACACCTCGCAAGGCTATGCCTTGAACTCTTTACGTGTAGTAACGATAAACAGCCACAATGCCCAATATTTTTCTCGTGGATTGAAAAAAGAAAAAATGCGCGAGCAAAAACCTGCTAGTGCCTGTAATAAGATCCCACCTTCGCCATGCTAGACCCCAACAGCCCCATCCTCTTTCTCATTGCTTCTCTCTCTCTCTCTCTCTCTCCTTCTCTCCTCGCGTTCCCTTCTTCGTTCGTCGAGCAAACCACCGGCACGGTTCCACCACCAGAAACCTCTCGCGAGGTTTCGCTCGGGCACGCTGCGGTGATCTACCGCGTCCCGAGCCAAGCCCCTCATTAACGCCTTTGCTAAGAAATTACACGCAGTCGGTGGCAAACAAGAGCAAGAAGGTGTCTCGAGGCACGCTGCTCGTTCGCTTACACGTGGCGTCGAAGCTTCCCTCTCTCTCTCTCTCTCCCTCAGGCACGAATGCACCCGGCTCGATTCATTTCATTATTTTCCTTTCCTTTTGCATTACCCTCCGTCTCTCCCTCCGGCGTCTTTCCTTGGCCTGAAGCGTGTGAACTCCGAAAGATAATTCGATCGAGATTTCGTTCCAGATACCACGTGTCTTTTTTCGTCGACGCGAACCCCCGCTTTATTGGCTTCGCCCGAATCTTTATCCGGTCCGACCGACACGCAGCTACATGCTTCACGATTTCTAAAGTTCCCTCGGGCATTAAGCGCCTACTGCCATCTGGCGACCGCGTAGCCTAACTAGGTCCCTCACCCGCGCGCCATCCGTCGCCCGGCGATGACACTAACCCAGCAGGGGGCTCGCGACTATGTTCGCGTCGTTCGTACGTCACTCACCTCGCTCTTGACACAACGTGAGTGCGACCCAGCACTTCGCCTCACTCTTCCCGACACTCTAGGCATTTATCGTGACGCGCTCGATGACGATCCAGGAATTCGGCCGTGTGCTTCAACCAGAGATTAAACTCGACCTCTCGGTAAACGCGTCGAATATTATTACACGTGTTCGAGGTTACGGAGCTGAAAGAACGATTCCCACGAACACTTTCTAAGCCACCTTCGCCAATTACCCAAACGTTTTTTTTAACCTCGAACGTTGAAAATCCAACCAACATTTCTATTTCTTCCAAACCCTAGCCAAAAATATTTTGTTTATAATTATCGTTTCGCTGTTTTTATTGTTCTTATTTTTCTTCCAGCGATAAACAACCGGAAATTCGACGTGTGTAAGGAGAGCAACGTATATGCGAGAGACTTGGCGCATCTTAGAAAACCTTTCGGCTTGTGTGTAGGCGTGTACAGGTAGAATGTAGCGTGTCTGCCAGATGTCTAAATGTTGACAAGCCTCGGTGAGCAGCTAATAGCCGTTTAATAAGATTACGTCTCCGGGCGGACGGTCTTGACGTTCGCTGAGCGGAACACACGTATATTTCCCCCTCGGCTCGGACCGGTGACTTCTCGGGCTCGTTTCTTCTCTCCGTGCGGCCGTTTTGTGCTCTTACCGACTCGTTTTAAGAGCTTGACGTTACATAGAACTCGCGCTGTAATATCGATATAAATTTTCTTTCACGCGTCGTTCTGGTTGACCGTTTAACAAAAAAAACCTTTCTATCTGTCAAAAGTTGACACGCTTCGATTATTTCATCATTAAAAATATTGACGAGGACACGTTGATACTTGAAATTTGTTCTCGTTCCTTGGCTAGATTTGAAGATGAAACGAGAATCCGAGAAGGGGCACACGTGACTCGTATTGTCCACACTTTTTCGTTTCAACGATTTGCATTCTTATTTTTGTTTCCAGCGGCTGGTGCTTTCACGGCCAATATCGTTAAATTTGTCGGGATATGGTTACGATGATATTTTACGCGAGTCTTCTTTGAGAACGAGAGAGAGAGAGAGAGAGAGGGAGAGGAAAAAAACACGACTTTGTGAGGCGAACGCGCGAACACGTGGGGTGACGTTGGGAGCCCACCCATGGTGGTTTCGCATCACCCCATATATTTGACCGTAGGGAACCCATAACCAAGGTATTATTCCACTATTTATTCCCGTACAGTGCAAACTCCGATTGCCAGCCACCATCGTCGTCCAATCATCTAAATCTTCTTAATGCGTTCGGCAGACTCGCTGCACTTCATTAAATTGCTGAAACCGCAGCTTCCCAAGCGCTGTTGCCAGACGCGCTTTTATTATTATCTTACAAAATTCCTACGATCAAAAATGAATTTTTAGGATTAATTTGCACAATTTATTTTTCATGGAGGTTGAAAGAAGGTCACGGGAAAAAGATGTCAGAGATTTTGGATCATTCGACCGGATGGATAAATTTTCCGTCTTGTTGGAGATCGATTTATCGATCATTTTATTGAAGAAAAATATTGGCGAAGACTGGCTCTCGCTTCTGCTCGATGATCCTGGAATTTAGCTTCTCTCACGGAGCTCTACGGAGAGAGTGAGAGAGAGAGCCTCAGTCTCATTTGCATAGACGACCTGACCCGAGTGAGTATGGAGGTCCGGAATATCGCGTCGAAAGAGGAAGGACAGGACGGAGGAGGCCACGTTGGGGTCCAGACGTGCGATACACAACGGAGTCGTACCACACACTCTCGTGTACACGGAGCACACAGTGTCGCATTTCGTTCCTTTCGCGAAATAAGTGTTCTTCGCGTTTAGCTGCTGGTTGCCCATATTGCACACATCTTCGCGATAACGACACGCGCGAACCTTTTTTTTCTTTCCCCTCTTCTTTTCATCCACCTTCTTTCGAGACCTTTCTCGATATCCTTGCGAACGCCAGGGGCAAAACACCGGGTGGAATATGCTTCGCGTTAAAATTATTTATAACCTCGCAAATTATCGCGAATCGCCGCTGGACTTAGGCCCGGACAATGGAGGGACCGAGGCAGATTTATAAAAATCGTATCATAAACTTAAGCGCCATTTGCTTATCTTCTTCTCTTTAACACGGGGAGTATAAGGGAGCAAGGATTGGAACGGAAATTACGAGATAATGGAAAGGCGAAGGATTTTTGCGATTATGCGACAGGTTGGAAATCGAAACGATAAAGCTGCGGGCTTCAGGAGTAAAAAAATTTGCTGAAACGAGAATCGTCCTCCCAAGCTTGGAACATAACGAAACATAGTGGCACAGCGAGCAATTAACTCCAAAATACTTTGATTTTTTAAATTCTTGGTTTAACCTTCGACCCTTCACCAAGGTCATAGTCACAGACTCAACGTCGCATCTCCAGCGTGAATAATAAAATAGAAACGAGGTAGATCGTTCCCCCCATGCGACAGGTTCGTAGAGCGAGACCGTAAAGCAGCGCCACTCGCGGCAGAAAAAGACAACTCAGGTGGACAAAGGAGGGTGTATTCGATGAGGTTATAGAAAGGGTCGCGGGATCGAATGGAGCATAACTATAGGTACGTATTTGTACCCATGTGGTATTTGTATACTCGCGCATGCGCACAACGCCATACACACATAAACATGTAATACAGTATAGTCTCTCGAGCAAAACGTATGTGGAAGTGGCGTGAAAGAGTGAGAGGGGAATCGAGGCGGGGATCGGTCTTCGCGCGCCACGATAGTTCGCTCCCTCGCTCACGAACGAGCGAAAGACAGCGTCGTAATCACATTACGTCGATTTTTACGCGGCGGTTGGCTATTAATTCCGCGGGTGTACACATATATGCTCGGTGGCCTGTGCGCGAGGTCTATAGCCAGGCCAAGAAGAGACCCATAGTCAGCCATAGAGGAACTCTTCGTACACCGAGCTGAACACACCGTAGGGGGAAAAAGAGCGAATCCTATACACGAGCCAGAAGGCTGGTACGGAAGACCTGCCGGGTGTATAAGCCTGCCGAGCCCCTCTCGCGACCCCACCTAAGCATCTCCTCTTCTTCTTCTTCTTCTTTTCTTTTTCTTCCTCCTTCTTCTCTGCTTCTTCTTCTTCTTCTTCGTCTTCTTCGTGGTCTAAGCATCGGTGTGCGGGTGTGGCGAATACGTGCCGGGGTCGAGGGTCGAATCCCGATGGACCCCGAGCTTCGTGAACCCTCCGCTGGTGGTGGTGGCGCTGCTGCTGCTGCCTGGAACTTGGAACATCTCTTGCCTTTCTTTCTCTCTCTCCTTTTTCTTTTTTTTTATCTTCTCCTTTTCTTTTTCTTTCTTCTCGGGACTTCACCGGCTATATTCTCCGACGTTGCATTCACGCAGCTCTCACTCCCTCTCGGACGTATCCGTATACCTTCACATGGTAACGCAAACACGTGACTAGGTACACAGGGGAGTATTATACCACGTAAATACTCTTAGGATAGATGCGAGGCGATTCAACGAAGAATAAAAAGATCGTATAATACACTCGCCTCTACTTTCAATATTCGGGTTTGATACGATGGAAAATCCAGTTTCAACCCCCCCCCCCTCCTCCAGTACGAATTTCTCCAATTCTTGCCAAATAATCAAAAATCAATTGAAAATAAAAAAAATCCTTTGTTTTTATATTTCGACGATAAATAAAGACACACGCATATTGCGATAATACACGTACACTATCGTGTACACGGGCAATATATATTACACTCGAATATAGGCAAGAACGTGCGATGAGGGGAAGGAGGAGGGAGGGAGGGAGGGCAGAGACGACCGCCAGAGAGGAGGCATAGGCGTGGGAGAGTTCATTGAGGAGAGATACTATCGGCGATTTTATTTCAAGGCGGACATGCCCGTTACGAGAAGAAAGAGGGAATAGAGAGGGAGAGAGAGAAAAAAAGGAAGAGGGGAACGATGGGGGAGGGAGACGAACCAGCCAAGCAACGGGATATAATATGCCCTCGGAGTCCTGTACGCCACGTTACATACTCACGTAACACGGAGGGCTACAGTCCCAAGGATACCCATTAGAATATTATTATTATTATTATTATTATTATTATTATTATTATTATTATTATTATTATTTCAACGAGTCAATATTTTCCTTCGCGAGGGTGCGATAATTCTCAAATTATTATTCGTTTTTTTGAATTCCCCGCGGGAATCTCGCAATCCACTTACCTGGCGGCTGCTCAATTCTTGATTTCCATCAAGCTTGAATTACACGAATGATTTGTTTCGTAAGAAAAAAAATTCACATCGCGTTAAGAAATAATTTCGCATCGTAAGGAAAAAAAAAACAAAAAAAAAACAAATGGAAAGCGCACAATTTTCCACCGGTGGGCCTTGATTCGTGCGCATAGGCCGCACAAATTGTAGTTCCACTATTCGTTAGAGTAATCATCATCGCTATCAGCATTCTAGGAGGAGGCTTACTTACAGGTGTTGGTGTTTGTGGAAGGGAGGGAAAATATGCGTGGAAGAGAGAAAATGAAGAGGATACGGAAAAGAAGAGTCGATGGACGGAACGAGGGAATCGGATGGAAGAATCAAGAAGAGAAGAAGAAACTCGAGTGAAGTTTCTACGGTGTGGCACGGCTACCGGGCTGAGAGTGCAATCGTCCGCGCGGCGCATTTCGTTTGAATTATATGCGTAAGATAGGACGTTCATCTATTGTCCGCGAAGCGTAAGCCGCGTCGGTTCGAGTTTTTTTAGCCCGTTGGACTAAAGATATCCAGCCGCTGGCCGGGAACTGGCCAGGCCAGACTTCTTGCGGCCCTTGGTGAGACGCGCATGCGCCCGCGCCTGCGCGGATGCGCGCGCTAGTACCCGTGTGTGCCGCTGCAGCGCCGCTCGGCCCCTCTCCGCACTCCCTCTCTTTCCCTCTCTCTCTCTCTTACTCGAGACTCTTAATAGTATTGAAATTGCTAGTTAGACGGATAATCGAGTTATAACTTTTACCGCGCGGAATGATGAAAGTGGATATATGCGTGTATCCTCCTCTCTCTCTCTCTCTCGCTCGGCCCTCTCGTCTTAGCGCACTCCGAGGGTATTAGTTGCCGTGGCGTCTGGTAGTTGTTACGACCAACTCCACCGCTCGAATCCAACCGTCCATATTGCACCCTCCCTCTCCCTCTCTCTCTCTCTCTCTCTCTCTCTCTCTCTCTCTCTCTCTCTCTCTCTCTCTCTCTCTCTCTCTCTCTCTCTCTCTCTGCCCCCTCTCCTGCAATTCCCAGCCCTTTGGTTACACCGCGATCGACTCATTCGGCAAAGAGAGAATAAACCAGCTACTGCGCATGGGAAGCTATTCCCCCCTCTTCCCTCTTCACCATCTACTTTGCCCAATTCCAACTTTATCCTCCTTAACTACGATACATCCATCGAATTAATGGGCAACTGGCTGATAGAAATAGGAATAACCATCCGGGTTGCTTTAACGGCAGGCAGTTCGAGTTGCAATCTTCTACCACGAGAGGGCTTTGATTGCAATGTTATTCAAATTTTTATTTCGCAAGGGGAGATCCTCGAGAGGAATTGTTTTGGCTTCGTGGAGGTTCCAACGCTAGCCGCTAGGTGGCGCCACCTGATTAGTCCCAGATACGCATCGACTCCAATCCTCGCCGCTAGGCGTCGTTCAACACATCCGGATTCTTCTAACGGCAAGTATTAGAGTTACAATTTTCCATCACGAGAGGGCTCTGATTGAAATGTTATTCAAA
>JAPYZU010000490.1:0-28079 GCA_030523005.1 Tryphoninae sp. B BG-2022a | reverse complement strand
TATGTATATAAAAATTGTATTTTTATATATGTAAATAATTGCACTGGAATTTACGAGTTTTTTCCCAAGCTTCTTTACATCTACGATTTCGTCAAGTTATATTTATCTACGAGGCAAAATTATCGACCTCTTAACAACAGCTGACCACTCGTGCGTGCAAGCAAGAGGCTCGGCATTGTTCTAGGAATCTTCGTGTATAAAAGGTCGTTGCGATTCTCGAGGTCGCAAAGGGAGACCCCCCCCCCCCCCCCCCCCCAGGCAAACATTCAGTTTTTCTTCCTTTCCCTTGTTGACGTTTGACGAATGAAAGTAGGTCAGTGGAGCGTCGAATTTCGAAGCGAATATCTCCTTTAAACTATTTACGAATACGTAAAATCTTAATACGATGTTTAAAATATATCCCGTTTATGGGCTTCTCGGGTTACAAACTGCCACGTGGTAAAAGAACAAAAAAGTAAGTGGCTATGATATTCGTGACCTGTGGAAAATTTACGATGAAAATGTACACTTTTAGATACCATTTTTGGAGAGTTATTCTTCGCGTTTTCTTGACATTTGGCCTATAAATTGTAAGGGGCTGGAAATTATATTCGCCGAAATCTGACCATCTTGTTTGAGTGACTGGGAACGAGTGAATGGAATATGAGAAGATTTATGTCTATCGTCCATATTTCACTCGCGTAATCTTTCTCTCTCTCTCTCTCTCTCGATATATATATATATATCGATATATATATATATATATATATATATATATATCGAGAGAGAGAGAGAGAGAGAGAGAGAGAGAGAGAGAGAGATAAATAAGTGTGCGTGTAAGTATGTGTGTATATCGATACTGGAAGCTAAAGGGGAGCGGCTTGGTATCTTTGCCACCGTTTTCCAATCCCGAATCTCGACTGTGAGACAACTTTCAACCACGAGAGCGAGAGGGAGATTCTTTAAGAGAAAGATGGTGAATCGTTAACGAAGTTTTCGGGGTGTATCTCAAAAGGCTTTTAGGGGCCTTCCAAAGAGTTTTCGAGCTCTCTCGCTCTCTCTCTCTCTCTCTCTCTCTCTCTCTCTCTCTCTCTCTCTCTCTCTCTCTCTCTCTCTCTCTCACTCCCTCTCGTTATCCAATACACTCTCCATTTATATCCGCGTACACGTCCATCTCCTTCTCTTTGTCCGTCATCACAGCGTCAAGTACAAGCCGATTCACTTACAAAGAACTTCTCCCTCGTAGCTCGTTACAGTCGCATAATTCGTTAACTCTCGATATCGAACGATGCATTGGTTAACGAAGAGAAAATATTCGAGTAGAATTTTTGTAACGGAGAAAAATATATTTCTTTGAGACGAGCAAGTACAAAGTAGTTGAACAATCTTAGTTCACGTCCTCCTCCTCCTCCTCCTCCTCCTCCTCCTCCTCCTCCTCCCCCTCCCCTCCCCACTCGCTCTTTTTCGTTCAGATATCTACACCAATCACACGGTTGCTCCCATAGCCTCTGAAATATTTTTCATTAATCTGATTATTTATCGCCCGTCGAGTCAGCTGTCTACAGTATACATATATTTATATCGCATATCCTATATACATACGTCTGGGCCTCTTACACGCGGTAATCCGTGTAGGCGCTCACTGTAGCGTGGTTGCACGATGGAGAACGAGAGCGACGAGGAGAAAAGAGGATAGGAAGTTAAAAAAAAGTAGGGAAGCGAGAGAGAGAGAGAGGGAGAGATGGAAAATATGTATATAGAGGATGAGCGACCCCACGCGGCGCCAGCAAAAAGATAAAGGGTGCGAGATAGAAAAAAAATCCGAAGAGCCGAGGGAGAGCAAGTGAGCAAGAGTGCAAGATCTCTCTCTCTCTCTCTCTCTCTCTCTCTCTCTCTCTCTCTCTCTCTCTCCCACTCTTTCTCTCTTTCTCTCGGAGCGAGAGAGGCATCTATGTGTATATATATATATATATATATATATATATATATATCTCTTTCTCTTTCTATCCCTAATATATATATATATATATATATATATATATATATATTAGGGATAGGAAGAGAAAGAGAGAGAGAGAGAGAAAGAGGGAGGGAGAGATGTGAAGTGAGCGAGGCGTCTAGCTCCATACCACCGACGTAATAAATTTTACGAAAGGAGATGCGAACGGTGAAATACAGTCGCGGAATGCGTAAATCATGGAACGATAATGCCGGATGTCAACCCGCGGCACGTTTACGAGCGTGTACTTAAGTACGCACGTACTGCCACTGTTATGCTTACCCTCGTCTCTCTCTCTCCCACTCGCTGTCTCTTTCTCTCTCTTCCGTGATTCCAGCTCGATCTCTCCCTCTCTCTCTCTCTCTTTCCCTCCCCCTCTCTTCCTCTAGCTCTCTAGCTCTCTTTCTTCGGCCGATGCTCCGTTTTACTCGTGGATCAACAATGCCTGCGCATGCACACGCGCACGTGTGCGTGTGTGCATGCGTATTTGCGGACACACGTGCGCAATGACGATTGAAGCGTCAAAAGCAACGAAGCTGCGCGAACACGTGACTTTATGTGCCCACGCGCTATTATTTGTTTTTTCGTTTCATTTTTATTTTTTTTTTTTTGCGACCCCGACCCTCTCCCTCCCCTAACCAAGATAGTGACAGGGAGATGAACAAAAGGCCGCGCCTCTTGGAATGGACAGGCAGCTTTGCGGCTATTTCGGTATCTCGACTAATTTATCGTCGAGTTTACTCTACCCCTTCTCCTTTTTGCATTACAGCGCCACGATCTTCAACTCTGGATAAATGTGACACTCGACGTATCTCTCGCTACGTCGAGATGCGACTTTGACAACTAGTTTTCTCTGGTCTCGCGACATTCACGCACTTTCTTGCCGTGAATTATCGTCCGACGCGACGTTGTTTCTTTTTTCGGAATAAAATTAATATCGTCAAACGAGATTAGTTTGGACGAGTTTTGAAAGTTTTTTTGTTGGTAACGTTATTTTTAACATCCTAAATTAAATGTTTTTTTGATGAGCGGTTTCTAGCCCGACACGAATATCATCGTTTTAATTTTGATATTTCGCGATTTACGGAAATATTCCTTTTTACGATTTGTTCACCTACCAATTCGAGAGCCTGTGAAAAGCAACCCATTTATTCATCATCGGTGACGAATTTGCGATTGGAATAAATTCTTACAGCTTTTGAAACGATCAATATTCACCGGAATAGAATAATGGTAAATTTCAATGGATATCGCGGAACCTCGAAAAATCGACTATTCGCGATGATATACCTCCGTTGTCGTTCGTCCGACAGAAAATTGCACTAATAACTTTTTAAAGAGCCCACCGAACACTCGATAACCAGCCAAGGATCATAAGAATAGCTAAATTTTTGTGAGCGTGGTAGTAGTTTTAACATTGCGATTTTTCAGGATCCGCGGAACTTGTAAAAAAAAACCGTTAAGGCGATGGGGCTAAATTTTTTACGGCTTCAAAATGCCTCTATTTTATGATATTCGTATTGCGCGGGAAATTTCCGTTTCCGAAATGGGGCTACAAAGTCTTTTTGGACGAAAACAAATTTTGACCCTTCCTGACCCTCCAAAGGGTCGGAAAAAAATTACGAATGTCCATTATCGGCCCTGCTGAGGGTCAACATTTTATTCGTCCAAAAAGCCTTTAATTATAGGTTACGGAATCGGAAATTTCCCTCCCAACCGGAATATCACCATTACAATCTCGATATCTTGCAATTTACGTGAATAATCGAGTTTTTCGATCATTTCATGGCTGCGGACATATTTAAACCGTATTTTGTCTCGAATTTCGGGGACTATCAAATCCCCTTTAAGCACATTGCGCCGGCTGTCAGGCGACACGTGCGTCTGATTATTGTATCTGTCAGTCAAAATCGCGCGCGCGCCATTTCCCCATTGGATAGACCGGATTTCTTTCCAAGTCTGTATAGCCCCTCCGCTCCGTCTGTCTATAAAGTCTACGAGCGACGTATCCTGCGTCTCGTATTGCAATGTGACGCGGGTCCCGTAACATATGGTCTATTAGGACTAATAATAGTACGGTTTTGTGCATTTCCTTCGAAGACCACACAACGATATGGCTGGCACGCGTGCAAGTATTTTCGCGAAATCGTCGTTTTTTTTTTCATCCGCATATCACTTCGCGCTCTCATTCTCCTTCTCTCCCTCGAACGCACCCACACGCGTACATGTGCAAAATTGTACATAATAAAACACATGCGCAAAACAAACGAGGCTAACATTTCGCACAGCGCCGGGCTCTTAATAGGTGGCGGCATATCCCACGCTCGTGGACGAGGAGGCTGGGGAGGGTGGGGAGGGACTGGGAGAGGTGAATCTGTGGCAGCGCATGTGTAACCGGAGCGCCAGACGAGAGAGGACCAAACGCTCTCGCGGTTGATAAAGAGGATTCTCGCAAATGCGAATACTCCCGAATGTATGAGAGAGAGAGAGAGAGAGAGAGAGAGAGAGAGAGAGAGAGAGAGAGAGAGAAAATAAAAACCGCGAAACCAGAAGAACGCAGCTAGGGAAAAAACAAACATGTTTTGAGCGCGACGCACGAGATCTGCGAAGCGTGCGACAGGTTTACGCAGCGTGAGATAAAGAGAGGGAGAGGGAGAGAGAGAGAGACACTTGTGCATTCTCTCTTTCATGCACAGTACCATTTGCTCTTCTGCCAGTCGTTCATTATATTGTGTCACGCACTCGGCTCTCCAACAGTGTGCTCATCTTTATCTCTCTCTCTCTCTCTCTCTCTCTCTCTCTCTCTCTCTCTCCCCCTCTCTCTCTCTCTCTCTCTCTCTCTCTCTCTCTCTCTCTCTGTCTCTCTCTTTCTCTCTCTCTCTCTCACCATACACTCAACATCGCATATAAACCCTCGTGTCTTCTCGTTCGACTCTCTACACGCTCGAGATCTAATTAAATCTCGAAGGATTTCTCTGTCTATCCGCATGTGCGTACGAGAAACGAGCGCAAACGACAAATCGTGAATTTCACGTTTGTCGCGACGCACCCTCGCCACTTTGAACCCACCGACGCATCGTTCTTCAACGTATCATTGAAATCATCGTCTCATCGCGCTCTATCTCTCGAAACGCGAAACAAAAGCCTCGAATTCTCGGTAAAGCTCTTGCATGTTTTAGCACGAGACGAAATCAACGTTTTGCGAAACATTGGATATTTTTACCGACAGCGATATTGCGCTTCTGTGATTACGCTTATTTAATGTAAAAGGATTATTTCGTACACCGTACTGAGATTTTAAGATGGGAAATCCTCCATTGTAACGTCGTTCCGGAATTACCTTCGTTAATTTTGCATTGTTTCGTATTTTAAAGAGCAAAATAATATTCGCGATATTACGCTATACATCGCATGACAACGAGTAAAGTAAATCGACAATATACCTTTATATATCGATATTTTATCCAGGTTGTTGAAGATTTTTTACCGTTACATGTATCTCGTTGATTTCCAAGCGTTTCGAGTCGACGCATATATATCTCTCTCTGTTTGCTCGCAATCTATGTACCTACGTATACAACAGTTGACTGAATATCGAGTGATTCTACAACCATCATGGTGCACTCAATTTTTGGCCTATATAAGTATAGGAAGAGTAAGAGAGAGAGAGAGAGAGAGAGACCGAGAAAGAGAGACCTATATGTGCAAGTGGTTCGTGAGGTCGTGTAACGATAGAGAGCTTTCTCTCTTCTCCTCGTCCTTCATTCCTTCCCGGCAATTTCTACCTGACGAACTACAATATCTATATATATATATATATATGTATATACGAATCTATATATGGAGAGATAGATAGGTATAGAGAGGGAGAGAGAGGAGGAAAGAGAGAGAGACTTCAGGTAGACCATTCAGGACGTGTAGGACCTTATATCGACTCTCGTTATACGTGCTAGCTCATGAGACTTCGCTATATATATATATATATATATATATATATATATATATATATATATATATATATATACAATATTCGCTGGGTCAATGCGCAGATGCTATTGCGACCCTCCATTGAAGTGGAATGAGATAGAGCGAAGTGTGGAGAGTTATATGTTCGCGTAATGAGCATAGTTGAGCGACAGTCCTTCTCAAAGCGTATATAACTACTGGGTCATGGATCCGTGGTATGCACTTGGATACTTGACGATCGTACTAATGAAGAAACTACGACTGGGACGAGGTTGAGAGGGTGTATTAAGAAGAAAAGAAGTTCGAGGCCTATCGAAATTCATGATTGAGATAGAATTAAGTACAAACGATATGTCGAAAATAGTTCGAGTATTGATAGGTTGTATAATTTATGAACGATTCGATGAGAACAAAATAGGATTCTTTTTTTTTTAAGCAACTACCCTCTTGGAAATCGAGATTAGTTTAACTCGAACTTCTCTCTGGTGGGCTCCTACCGGATTCTTCTGATACAAGCTTCGATAATATCTTGCATGAAAAAGATATTTGCATTTTCCTGCAGATCACGTATTTCCCTCGAGCACATTAAATAACCAGAGGGAGCGCGAGGGGGATGAGAAAAAAGTATCTTCGAACCCTTGCAGTGGCAACGTCCTTCGAATTCATAACAGATTATCGCGAACTTGCTAAGTTCAGGATCTTCCGTTTGCCACCGATGCGTCCCTTATACTTTCACCCTCTCCCGAACCGCCCTCCTTCCCTCTTACCTCCCTGCTCCCACTACTTTCATCTCAAAACTCTCTTCTCCTTCTTTCGCGAAACACCAAAGTCATATTTTTATTTATGGCCATCCGTGACTCGCCACAGGAGCGAGAGAATATAGTTGCACCCTCGCGACAGTCGTGGGGAGGTGAGCTCGAACCCTCCAAGCTGTTTGCACTCTTTTCTCCTCCCCCTTCGTTTTTCTTGCCACGAGCATGGCAGAGTTACCGGAGGACCTGCCATCCGAAGTAGAGTCGAGTTTACATCGGGGCAGAATCGGGGAGAGGGCCGGAGAAGGGCGTCGGGAGGAGGTGGAGAGCTGAGGGAGCTGCTCGTAGTACGATGGTGGGTGCTTTTGCTCTCCATGCACACCCGGCCCATCGGCTCTGCCACGTTCCGCAGCATCGTGTGCAAGTAGAAGTTGCGGCTTTTCCGAGAATTTATTCGTCGGCTTCGCCGCGTTCTCGTTCATTAATAAACATCGCGCCGCTCCAGCAGCCGGAGGGTGCAACAGAGACGCGGGGTGAGTTGCCCGTATAGACGCGGTAAACGTGTTTTGCCCAGACGAGAATCTCTCTCCTTCATCGTAATATATATATATATATATACACACCTTGCGCTCCATCTCTCTCCCTCCCTACGTATATGTTTACCTGCATATCAACCCTACGACTCGGATATTTCCGAGTCCCTTGACAGGCTCCCAACGAGATCTCTGTCACTCTCGAGAGACTTCGCACCCCGAGCGTAAGCGTGCTCGTGGTTATTCCTCTTTTTTTCCTTCTCCTTTTTTCACCAACATTGGATTATACAGAAGAGTAGGGGGTTTGTTCTTGGTAATAACTCGGTGGGAAAATTCAAACTGCTGGTTTGAGCGCCCGCGTGTATGTGTGTGCGTGATGGAGAACCTGTGGCGAACCGTCAGCCCGCACCAGCTGACTTGCCCCGACAATCGCTAACGAGACTTTTACGATTACGTGCGTAAGGAAGTCATTAGCGAGAGACCGAACCGGCGCTAGCCCGTGCTTCGGCTTTAATGGCCAACGCACCTCCTTTCGTCGCGTGTCTCTCCCACTCCCTTTACCGTACCATCGACTCTCGTGAAACTGCTCACCAATCTGTGGTGTATACATGTAGATACCTTTGCCTGTATGTAAACCCATACATGTATACATATATATACGAGCTTTCCTAAATACCAACGAAAATTACTTTTTCATGCAAATTTTCACTCGAAAATTTATTTTCGATGAATATTCGTTCCCGCGTTGATATACAACACACGTATTCGCGAAGATTAATATCAATTACACCGTTTGACAATCACGACGGACACGTGTATTGATTTTTCGTACGATTGCCATTGATACAAGTGTATTGTACAAGTGGAATCTCGAAAATCGTATTGAAATACTGTTTTGTGCCGGGAGGGTAAAATCAAAGGCTGGTGAGAATAGCCGCGAGTGGAGAAGGTCCGAATAGTTTGCGATTGCTGTGTTCATCTCTCTCTGGCTCGCTGTCCTACACACACACATACATATATACATATATATATATATATACGTGAATGGTAGTTTTCTAGAGAGCTAGATTTCCACGAGGTGATACGAAAAAAATTTTCCCGTTCGACGTGGCCGATATTGGGGCCGGGGAGTGAACCTGCACTATGTGCCAATGTATCATATATATTTTATATATATATATATATATATATATATGAAAAGAACACAGAGATACCGGACGAGAGTGCAAAGCGTGAAAGGGAGAACACGGAGATAGGCCAGGAGGAGCGGAGCGCGCGCGCGCGCACGCGTGGATAAAAAGCGGCCTCCGCGGTCACTCCAATTTGCCGCGGGAATCTGCAAAATTGTTTGCACGACAAAATTCAAAGCGAGCGAGACTCACTCCCAATTCTTTTTCTCCCTCTATCTATTTCGTACGTATATGTATATACGAGGATACTCCTGGTACGAACGTTTTCCCAATGTCGAGATAGAGAGGCCTTTTATACAAGGTTCCATCTCCGCCGTGAGTGTGACGAAATAAAACGGAGCCCGGATATCAAAAAACTGGTCGAAATGCCGAAAAAAAGCCTCTTGATAGAAAACCGAACGATATGGATTTTAGGCTGAGAGGGAATGTTGTAGAATTTCCGATGGAACGACGGACAGACGGGAGGGTAGAACTCGAATGGATGAGTCGAGGCGCTTTTTTCTATATTCGTTTGCTTTTTGCGTCGTACGAGGAATCTAAAACAATGCTACGTGTGCGCGTGTGTGTATGAGCGACGCGTCTCTCTTTCAATTCTCCGTGTTTGAACGTGTATCATTATTCCCATCTGCGCCGGGTACGACCACGGGGGGACTGAGAGACGAGGATATATCGAAGGTGTCGCGAGCGAGGAGGGAAAATACGGGCGAGAAACCGATTCGACGAACAAATTCGCGATTTTTCTAAATTGCTTCTCCTCGACGAATTTAGATTTTTCCCGGCACAACGCGAGTTTTTCGCTTATTTTATTACACGAATCGACTTAGTTTTTGGTAAAAATCTGGAATTTCTTTTAATGACCGTTTTTTTATCCAGGGATCGGGAGTGACCTCCTTTCTTATCGCGACACGCGAATGCGATTTGAATTTCGAGTTTTATAACATTTTTTATTTCTTCGCGTTGTTTTTATTTTCCTACGTTTTTAATTCCTTCCGTCTACCGGTTTTGCTTATTTTATGACACGCGTTGTCACGTGACACTCGCGATCCGACGGTTCTATAACGGTATCGTTGAGTTTTTTTTTCAAAGTTTCCAAAAATACGAGAGTATTCTTGTTCCTCGAAGTGAAAAGACGAATTTAAAATAAGCCTCGGCGATGTCGCTTCCGGCGATTCCATCACGTTCGCCGTGTCTAATTTCACCGCGTGGAATGAATTTGTTTCTTCGTTTCGTCGGAAAATACGGCGGCAAAAAAAAGAAAAGAGAAAAACGTAAAACAATAATAAGAATCATCTCGAACTAATTTGTACGACGGATCAAATTTACCGCCGTCGGTTTTCGGGAATCCTGCGGGATTCCAAGCTCTGTCGTCCCTCAGGGAGAAAAGTGGAAAATTCATGAAGCGTTCGGGCGGAGCGCGAGTTTCGTTTCACTCTCGAAAGCCGAGATTCACAAGGCTTCTAATTTAATTCGTTACGAGGAGAACGAGTAGTACGAAGAGGGAGTACGAGAGAAGGGATGAAAAAGCTCGCTGAACCAAGAAGATGCGAAATTGACGACATTAAAAGCTACATTTCTTCGAGGAATTTGAGGAATTCGGTCACTCGGCGCCAAGGCCCCTGTTCGTTCCGAGACTCATAAACGCTTCTCTCGTTTATCGCTGAAAACACGTCGGTGACAGACACTATGAAGAAAAAGCAAGAAAAAAGAAAAAAAGAAAAGAAAACGTCGTCGTTCCTTCTTTTTTTCTCATGAAAAACAACGTTATTACATCACGCATGAGCGACCTCGTATTTCCCATCCGCCCACGGGCACGCTAGTTTCATCGTGCCTCTTTCATCTCGCGATATTTCATTTTTCTCGTCACTCGTCCCTCTCCTTCCTACGTTACGGATCGATATTATCGAAATATCGTATCCAGGATTCGAGACCGAGTACAGGATGTTAAAGTTCCTCGAAATATTAGGCTGGCCAAAAAGTAATTGCGTTTTTAATACACGTACATGTATGTCGATCTATAGAGAAAATAAACGCAATTACTTTTTGGCCAGTCCAATTTATTCGAAACAACCTTCGGGTTCGGTCTTGTTCGTACGTTTCAATTAAACAAGGGAAGTGATACGAGATAAAGTAGAAGTAAACTCGTATGGGTGGGGGGGGGAGGGGGAGGAACGCTTCTTTTATCGGCACGCGGGAGATTTTTACCGCACTGCTGGGATCGCCGTCTCTCAGGGTTCATTCGGGAGCCTTAAACGCCGGTAGTCGCGAGAGAAGCTTCGTACTTGGTAAAACCGGGAGGTTGGAGTCGCCCACTGATAAAGATACGAAAAGAAAACTCCGGCCCATTTCGATGTTCATAAAGTATCAGGATAGGTTAGATAAAAGCGCGTCGGGGAGAACCCTTAGAATGTCTACGCGCGCATCAACCTTCACCACGACTGGGACATGCCCGGAGGCTGTTCTCTTTCCGCTTCCTTCTGTGTACGTGGCACGAGAGTGAGCGAAAGGGAACGAGAGCAAAAAGAAGAGAGGGGTTATCGTTGAGGAAGTTTTGCCCGTTGGCAGAGAAGGGTGTTGGAAGTGAGCGAGATCATACAGCGTAGAGGACATAGCACCGAGTCAGGAGTGGAAGAAGGAGGGATAGGCCCTCACGCTCAGCCGTAACTTTTACGATGCACTTAGGCGGCCGCACCGAAACGTTAAATAAGCGTCGACCGCTCGCGGTAAGGGAGTGTCGGGTCTGTACGAGGAAGAAGTAGAACTGGTGGTACAAGCAGACGAAGAAGAAGAAGAAGAAAAAAAAGAGGACGAGGAAAAGAAGAAGAAAAAAAGAATGACGGTAGACAAGAAAGTATGTGGAGGCGAAGAGGAATATGAAGACACTTCTGCTTCGCCACATCTCGTAAAATTGAAGAGCTTTTTTTCCATCCCCTTACTGTACGTATACATATAGCTTGCAACTCACACCCCTTGGGCAATCTTTCATTACTATATTTCCACTGTAAAGCACATATACATATCCATCGTCGTATGTAGTAAACTCGGCCACTTTTGCGCCCCTACGACAGTAGTAACACATTTTCCCGTTGTGGACGAAACTGTGTCAGAGAGTCGAAACAATGGAAATATACCGAGTTTCCGAATACATGAGGGGTTATACGTTGTATCTCGAGAACTCCGAGATGACCCGCTATACGTTTAACAGGGTGGAACATTACACGGTAATATATTTTATGGTGTACTTCCTGTGGCAAAGGCACGATAGAAACTTATATTACACCGCCATATCCCATTATAATTTATAGTAATTAAATGGAAGTGGAACAAAGAGGTTCAGATTTTCCGCGGAAAATCTGGTGGAGTGTAATGCGTATATCGCAACTCTGGTATTGCGCCACGGCGATTCAAGCTTGCGCTCACTCCCGCCTCACCCTTGCGGACTATTCGTACGTGGACCTTGGCTTTCTTTCTCTCTCTCTCTGTTTCTCTTTGGCTCTAGTTCCAGCTCTGTCTACCTAATAAGCCAGAAACTTAATGCGGTTCAACCTAATAAAGCGGAATTACCCGTATTAACAGTTCCACTGCGGTGGTAGAGGGTTCGGTGCCGCGGTCCTATGTGGGGATCGGGTTCCGATATCAAAGCCGCTTTTCCCCGCAGCAGCAGCACGCGGTAATGTGAATTCGAATTGCTCGCGGCTGCTCACTACGCTCTCGTGACTAACCCGTAGGACCGCGAGCAGTCGCAACCGAGGGCCGTGAAGGCTTCTCGCTTTTCGATTGTTATAACTGGGGGATGATCCCGTAGGGGATGATTGGGGGTTGGTAATTTCTCTTTTTTTTCTGTTCAGTTTCATTGTAGATACGAGATTCCGGACGATGTTAGGACGTTTGGTTTAAAAGTTTCGTCGTTAATGAGTGATTAATTCCTGGCTAATTAACGAGTAGACGAGCGATCCAAATGGAGAATTATTAATTAATAAATGGGCAAGCTTATTAAATTTTCACGTCATTCGTGACCCTAATTTCCTTTCTCTTAGCGTCTTTTCTCTCTTTCTTTCCCTCCCTCATTTTGCTCGTACGTTATTCTAATTCCTGGACTAAACAGAGGACGATGGACATAGTTAAAAGGCGAGATGAAGCGAGGGGGAGAGGAGCTAGCTGCCAGCGGTGGATTCCTAGGAATGCAAGCGCGACCGAAAGGGTAGAGTGGTGAAGTAGCGAAGAGAAGGGCAGCGTTAGAGTCGACTTCGCCACGAGGGAGAGAAGAACGGACGGGATGGAGAAGGGCTGTCGAGGGGAGGAAGATAGTACGTATAGTAGTTTGTCACAGTCAAGTGCTCGCTAAGTATGCGAGACCATTTGTCTTCGAACTTTTATTCCGGCCCGGTCTTATATTTTCCGGTTACTACCGTCGTGTTCTCTCTATGACTATAACCCTCTCTACACAAACAGAATTTAGTGCCCCACGAGCGTTCGGGCTCACTCCTTCATTTTTACGTCCCTATCCTCGCTCGGTCCTCGATGTCGACATCGGTGCTGACGTTTCATAGTCTCTACACGACCTCTCACTCGTGCAAAATTATGCCTGTTCGCAATTCTATTTCGAGCAAACTGACATTTCTTCGCTTTTTGTCAAGCGTTACGACCAGCAACAATAATCGCTTCGTGTCTTGAACTATATACCATAAATGACCTTTTGTCTATTCGTAGGCTCTCACAGTGGCCTATGCTGTCGACCTCGTCTGTCTATCGGCACACACGCCCCATATTCGTCGTTTCATTTTTTTAAACATTCATCGAGAAAGTTAAAGGTTGTCTTTTAAAATTGTTCAAACAAATAATAATCTATATGAAAAAAAAACCGTTACTTCAATAATGAAGGGTTGTTTGATATTGATTAGAAAAATTGAACAAGCTTGTTTTTATAATTGTAAAAAGTTTATTATTTGGTTCGAATGTTACAGAGTATAAACCCAGGAAGCGGTATAGTTGGGACCGGATGACATGCGAGAGAAAGTTAGAAATGCGGTTTTGTTAACGCCCTCCGGGGAGATTCGTGCGACGAGGGAAAGTTGATATAGCTATCGTAGAGTCTCCCATTCTCTTCTTCTCGTGCGACGTTTACGGTGACAGATCAAAGGGTCGCGCGAGGATCACACCGTCGCTTTCGGAGGTTTGCGTAATTGCGCGTCATTCAACGTGACGTCCCAACTGGCTGTCGCTGTCGTAGCCAGGTACATGTCCAGTAGGAGAGCGCGGTACGAGAGAACGAAGGTGTTTGGCCCAAACTGCTGATGTGTCCTTCCTTACACAGGACAGTTGGGACACGGACGGAAGGAGTTTGGGTCGATCGTGGAAAATTGGCACTGGCTCGTGGCCCAAAATTTATTGGCCACTTTCGTCTCGCGCTCGCTCGCATTTACGATAATCACCCCCCCCCCTCCCCATCGAGTAAGACTAAACGAGCCTGAAAAACGAAAAGAGTGATGAACCAAATCTCGAAAGGTTTTTCTTTCTCCCTTCTCCCACGTGCCTGTCGTCGGGTCATCATCTTTATACTCGCTCTTTAGAATTTGCGAGGATAGATAAAAGAGTCGGGAAACTCGTCGGTGAGGGTGAAGAAGAGGTGGATCTTGATTTTAAAAGGTGGAGCCAAAAGAGAGAATGGTGCGTCAGCTCCCTGCCCGTGCTTTTCATACTCGAACAGTATGCCACGTTCGAGTGGAGAGGGGTGGGTGGTTGAAAGAGGGTGGAAAGTGGAATACTGTCCAAAAGGGTGCTACCATTTCGCACGGGCTACCAAGAGTAGGTACGACGTCGAGCGAGAGTAGAACCTCTTATGAGCATGCTCCCTCCCCCTCGCCCCCAGACCTCCCCCGCAAGCTCGTGAGAGGGTTGAATGAAGAGTATAGAGTGCCAGAAGCACAGCTAGCACGATAGGCAACGGTGAGAGGGCGGGGATGGTTGCGCCGCGCAATAAAGAGCAATGAGGCCCTCGAAGCTCGGCCGAGATAACTAGGACAGCGTGTTTATACGTTGTAAATTTGCCGTTCGAGATTAGAGCTCCCGTGGCAGCATTGGCGACGTTGCTGTTACCGTCGTGTCTATACTTATGGGCTGTGCTCTTGGTGGAGTGTACCGGGCCGTCGCTTAAGCGCGGGAAAGGCAACGACGTCGATGGCTCCCTGCAGGCCCACATTCACCCTCTCGTCGTTTTTTTCTTTTCTACCCCCTTCTCTGCCCTCCACTCTCTCCCTCTCTCTCTCTCCCTCTTCTTCTTCTTCTTCTTCTTCGTCCGTTAAGGGTTGCTACACGACTATATAAATAATATAAGACGGTTATGAGTTTGGTGGTAGCCACGGTCTATAAGCCAAGGGTGAACCAGTGGTCACACCGAATGACCCTCCCCTCGTTCGATCTCTCTTACTACCCCCTCACCCTATAAGCCTCGACCGTGTTGCGAGCTTTCTCGACATCAGCCCAGACGCGTCACGCAAGACCGGCATTAAAATTCGATCAGATAATCTTATTTGCTTCGCGATTAGAGCTCCCAGTTCTTCTTTGACGCTACTGTTGTAGAAAAGCCCTCCCACTATGAGGAACACGTACGATAGGGGGGTTGGTATACGATGTATACCTAGCGCCTCGGGGGTTTTCAGTCTCGCATAAATTTTGGCCCAATTACCATTCGAGAGCCGCGGGGGTGCCACGGTATGAGAGCACAGCGTCTCTACGATTTACGACTCTTTACAAGAAACCAGCTGCTATCGAGATCTTGGGAGACCCGAAATCCCTCGTCATCGTCCTCTTCGTCATTGGGTTACGAGAGCGATGTTTTTTTTTTGGATCTTTTCCCCCGACCTTTCGGACTATTTTTTCGTCTTGACCTCATCGCTCATTGCGAAACCTAGCGCTCATTTTTTACCTTGTTGTAATTCGAAATTTGTTGTAAACTAAAATTGATTTTATTTTATCTTTACCTGTTTGCCGAGAGCTGAAGGCCTCGCTACATTCAATCGAGGCGGCGAGCATCAGCAGGAACGGGCTCAATAGTATTCTTCTCGTGGATCGCGGCATAATTTTCAGCGGAAGGGACACCTTCCTGTGTCGCGCCTGCGCGACTCCGTCCTTATTCCTTAGCCGACTCCCCTCATAGCTGACGGTCTTCCTGAAAAATTCAAGAGGAAGCGAGGGACGATTATTATACGGGTTACCTCGAGTGCAACGAAGCTTCTTTCTCTCCCGGCTCTCATCCTCGTCTTACGTCCTGGGTCAACGACCCCACGGGCCCATTCTCATCCTTATTCCGCCTCGTATCTTTATCTTTCTTCACCGTCAACTGGTAAAACATATAATCGCGTAGGACGCTAGTCATCTCGTACGAACCAATAGAACTGTAAAATTGGACCAAACTCCACTTGGCGAAAAAGTAATCGCATTTTTGTTGGGCTGGATAAATTGACACACGTATCCGCGTAGTAATAACGCAATTATTTTTTACCCAACGCGATAATCCGAATGAAGAGAGGTAAAGAAAAATAAGAAACAAAAAGAATGAAAGACATTTCCACCCTCGAACCACCCAGTCGTCGGTTCTCCCTACGGATTTCTCACTTTTCGTTCATCCCCCTGGTACAACATAGAACGAGGAGATATACGTACGATACTTGCGCTTTACTCTTTCCGGCTTATTTATTTTTATCCCCTGAATGCGGCCGCGTTACGACGCTGCCATTGCTCTTGCAACTCCAACCCGGTCGGTTAGCGGCGAGGGGGTTGAGTCCGGGGGACAAAGGGGGATGGTGACGGTGAAGTCCCGACGGGCGGATGAGAGCGGTAGCAGCACGAGCAGCCACGGCCTATGCTATAGCGTGGGTGGCCCTCGGGCCACGGCCGTGTTAGGTTCCCATTATGCTAAACCGCAAATGGAGTCCTGCGATCGAGTGTCTACTCTCTCTCGCTCTCTACCAGAGGTGGTGCACAATGGCGATGCGGGAGCGTTTTCACTCCCTATCTCTATCTCTCTCTCTCTCTCTCTCTCTCTCTCTCTCTCTCTCTCTCTCTCTCTCTCTCTCTCTCTCTCCCTCTCTCTCTCTCACTCTCTCTCTCATCCCTTCCACCCCTACCATCTCCTCTCGCGGGATCTCACTCTCCCAAGGTGTAACGTTACCCAGAAATTAAATTCGCTCGTTCTGGCGCTCGAGCTCTCTCCGACCACCTTCGCTATATCCACCATCCCTCCCTCTCCCCCGTACGCGGTGTGCGCCTGACGTTGCACAAATGAGCTCGCTGCGGCGTATCGCCGGAGCTCCGAGAGACTAAAATGGACGAGGGGATCTCCGCACTCGCACTCCACTCGTTCCGCCTCGTTTACTCTGGTTTCTCTTCTTTCCCTTTCTTTCTCTTACTCTTTCCCTTCGTAAAAATTTACGTCACGCGAGGTTCTCTGATTTTTCACGAATATCATAACCAGAAATTTCGAATTCGCTCGTAAACGAGATGTACAAGAGAATCCATTCGTACGTTGATTATGACAGGTTCGTGTAGCTCAAGAAATTTCAAATTTTAACGGCCATTCGGCGATAATATTTCTTTCGTTCGGAAATATATACGTACGTATTGTATAATGGAGCGAATGGATGAATGAGCGAGAGAGGTCGAATTTCAACGATGATTCCACATCCGCGATGGTGAAAAGTTGACGTTACCGCTTCAGACAAGGATTTATGATAAAAACGCGAGAGGCAAAAACGTTGAGGGAGAGATACGTTTGTAACAACGGTTTCCTATATATGTAGGGAGGGGGATGGTGGCGGGGTTCGAAAACGAGGCGCTCGAGGGCGGTCTCTCTCTCTCTCTCACTCTGTCTCGTTCTCCTGCACAGCCAAGCTGCAATTTTACATGGAAATCCAATCGCACTCGTTCGCAAACGATAACGAGTGGCGCAGTTGTACGAGCTCCCGCGGCGAGACTAGCTCCAACATCGAGAATTCTCCAGCTACCTACCCCTCGTCTCGATCATACATGTGCACATAACATACGGTGGATCTTCGTCTACGTTATGTGTAATCGCACGATGAGAGGTTGAGAACAAGATTTTCGTTGTCAGTTTGATCAAGATTGGCAACGATGCGAAATTATGCTAGATAAAAAGAAGAAATAAAACAAAAAGAAGACAGAAAAATTGAACGAACATCGAGCGAATGCCTCGAAGCTTCGAGCGCACTCGAAGAGGATCGAATTCTCGATGAGAGCTCGCTTCCGGTAACGACCGGTCGCGTTCACTTCGCGGTAGCAAAACTTGACTGAAACTTTAATGAACGATTCGCGGAACGCCGCTGTTCATCGTAGAAAAGCGTGTAGATTGTTAAAGCAGTTCGGTGGGAAAAGTGGTGTATTCGGTAGTAACGGCAGGATCGAAGTGAGATGGACTAGCTATCGGGTATTGCGTTGACCGCGTTCGAACTTTCATGACTCGTTGGTAGACACGAGGTAGAAGTAACACACCCAAGCGTTTATATATAGCTAGGGGTTAGTGGACATATACCACGATGGATATATATATACATCGAAAAGCCTTTCCCAATTCGGTCCATTCTCCTAGAATAGTACCACAGCAGTAACAGCACCACAGAATAACTTTAAACCCAAGCCACGTTTCAACACAGTTCGAAAGGCAAATTGCCTCGAATCACGAATTTTGATCTTGAATAAATTCAACTTATTCTTAATCGTTTTGAGAAACAAAATCCCTAGATTCTAAAAATCTTCTCTAGGAAACAAGAGCGTGTGATATTATTTCGAGAAACCGGTATTTACTGATCGTAAGGTGTTACGAGTATGTTACGTCACATTTGTTGATAACGATTTCTTGAGAGTCAAACTTTGTTATCGATCCCTCTACGGCATTTATCTCCCTCGCCATCTCATCTTCCAACCCCTCGCGGGCTGCCGTGAGACACGGTCGGTGGATAGCACCAGTGGTTTCCCCGGGCAGCATAGAATCAAAACGACGCCTCGAGATAACTGGCATAACAGAAGGGTACAATGTTGTGCGGGGCGTCGAGTCTTGCCACAGCTCGTGGTATGCAATTCTATTCGGGAGTGGTGGTGGTGGTGGGTAAGTGGGGGAGCCGGGGTATATGCGGCAGCGATGCTAGGTAGCGCCGTGGCGAAGCCAATTACCACGTAAGAAACGTTAACTCAGTTTGCCAACCAGTTAACAACGGCGTCCTGGGCTACCCTTTTCTCCCCACCCCGTGCACAACATCCCCGTCACAAGAGACAGAGACTCTTGGATATAGTACCCGCCGCTCTATACCCCCCTCCCCATCTCCATTCCCCAAGTTGCTTATAGTTTCCGGTGTACTGGAGCAGAGAACACCGAGGACGAGTCGTCGGTTCCTTCCGCTTTGCTAAGCGCAACCCCCCACTCTAAACTGAAAGAGGCTGTGTGTGTCTATGAGAGAGAGAGCCGATTTCCCTCAGTACAAAATACCACTTAGAATTTTGAATTTTAACCTCTATCATACTTCACATAATTTTCAATCAAACTCCGTTGAATATGATCGTCGAAGAGAAAATTGGAAAATCTCTTTTGAACCGAATATATTTAATTAAATTGAAACAATATATAGAAGAAAGGGGTTGGAATAATGAGAGAGAATCCGCGAGGGAAAATTGTCGGTTCGGGCTTGGCTTCTTCCTCGTGTTTGACGTTTTCAAAAACCCCATGCGCATATCATCGAATCATTGTAGCTTTTCAATAACGAATTCCCGCGCGATAATTTACTCACACGGAAGACCGAACGACATCAAAGCGATACGACGCGCTTAACTCGGCTGAGGGACCAATTCTAAGGAACGGAGTATATATATATATGTCGGGGATACGGGACGACCGATGCTTATACCTCACTCGCTCGTGGGTGAGATGCCGCGTTGAGAATCTGCAACCAGAAGTAGGAGCAGCCAGCCAGCCAGCCAGCCAGCCAATTAAATCGCAAGAAACACTAACTCGATTCGGGCCAAGGAGTTATATCGGTCCTCTTGCAACACTTCCACGTTCTCTCTGTCTAACTATCTATGCTTTCTATCCTCTCCTGTTCTTCGCCATGCGTCGTCGTCGTTGTCTCTATCTCCCTCTGTCTCTCTCACCTAAAATACTGTATACGTGTGTTGCCGTGTGCAAAGGGAGTTCATCGCTCGTCGCACCGACGGTCATGGACGAAGATAGAGTCTTGGAACAGGGCTAACTTTATTCTCGGGGTTATAACAGGCATCTTGGGGGGTTACTCAACCCCGTAGCATAATTCTGGATGGAAGGCTTACCTGGGTAACGGACCGACGTAAAAGGGCTCGGGGTTACTTTGACTTTTCAAAACTTTCTTTTTTTCAAGATTGACGGTGAAAAAGATTCTTATCTTTTATCCCTCTTTTTTCAACCACCTGTTTTTTTTTCGGTTTTACGAATTGACGGACTATCCATCTTTCCATTCATCGATCCACACATACAGTGGAGCTACGGAACGGGCTTGGCTGGAGGCAATTTGCGGTCTCGACAGAGACAAGAGAAATATATCTAACAGTCGATAAAACTGTTTACCTTTCGTCTCGAAATTGTTTTATTCTCGATTATTTTTACGACCTCGTTTCGGGACAAAGGTAACAACCCTCGTCAAAAATCTTGACAAGGAGCAGGTATTTTTTGCTTCATAATCGCACATTGATTAATCCGATTTCAATAGCACGCGTAAAGTCTTCTCCAAAGATAGATAAGTCATTAGTCCGGTAGGTCGTTGGAGATAAGCTTGGTAACGAAGATAACTTCTTAACGAAAGTGCTTATCCGAAAAATCCTCGAATGAAAAGCTCATTAGCTACGTCTTGACGCGTCGAAAATGAGGAACGCGATACATGGGCGATAAATTTATCGCGGTCGACCCCTGCAAAAAAACCGGAGCATTAACGACTGTGTCTCACCCTCTGCCCTCTCCACCACTGTAACGAATGTCTTACGTCATTAAAGCGCTATATTCCGCCCCTTGCCTCCTCCAGTTGAATCTCCTCGTTTCTCGAGTCTTCATCTCCCCACCCCTCCCCCAGACTAGGGTGATCGTGTAACTGTCATTCCGAATGTTACTGCGATCTTCGCTCGACCCCGTGCTACCTCGAGCTCATCTTGCTCCGGTCGTCATGTTGAGCGTTGTTTGCCGCGAGTGTGCCAAGAACGATCGCGACGCCGTTGGTCGCCCGAACACGAACGTACGATGGAAGTGACGGACGGATCGTCGGATGGATGGATGGTCGGTCGGGTTGTGTCCAGGGTCGAGCTTTATCGGAACGAGGGACCTCTGGGTGGCGTTGCTCTCGAATCCTTATCGCTCCCTACTCGCGCGTAGGGGTTAGCTTAATCTCGGAGGATCCTGGCAGGCAGGCGTGCGAGGGCCGAGTCGTTATCTCCCTCAGGTCGGTCGGTCCGACGAGCACACACCGGTGGCGCTACTGCCACCTCGCGAGTTCTATCTGTCTCTGTCTCTATATCTCCCCTCTCTCCTCCTGTTCTCTCGCCCCACCAACCCAACGCCCCTTGAAGGGAGGCAAAAGCTGAATAGAACCAGCGAACATGGCGGCACAAACGGATAGTTCCTACTGACTGCAGTGATGCTTTATTCCTGCAATACCCGCAACCACCACCACCACCGGCAAATACTACCACCATTATCATCGGAGTGACGGAGAGAGGAGATCTCGAAGGCCAAGCCGTGTCGAGAAGTTTTCGACTCTCACTGCGCTACTGTTACTACTGCTGCTCCTCCTCAATAAATCTCTGCTCTCTGCTACCCTTCCCTCCCCCTGCCCTCCTTCTTCATCCGTCCTCCCATCTCTCCTTTCACTTCTATTCCCCGAGAACAGACTCTCTGTTTCTCTGTCCTCTCTGTATACGTCCATCTTGGTCTCTTTGCTCTTTCGCTTCGTCTCTCACGAGTCTTTGCTGCTGCTGGTGCCACTGGTGTTGGCCCTGTGTTCTCTCGTGCTCCTTTGTGGAAGCTTCTCTCTCTCTCTCTCTCTTTCTCTCTGGTTCTCTTTACGTGTGTGCAACTGTATGCTACATTGTCTCTGTATGTCTACTCTTCTGTAGTCAAGGTGTACACACGCTCCAATATTCGTGCTTGTCGTCGTGGAGAAGCTTTCTCTCTTGTGTGCATACACGGTGCTTCTCTCTCTTTTCACTGGGCCACCCACCGACCCTCCGTCCCATTCCTGATGCACGTTTGTTTGCGTGCACCAGCATGGTGTATTCTCCTACTATACACATATATAGCGTACGGTATGTGTCGGAGAGCCAGCCAACTCTTTCCACTGGTGGTGTTCTCATCGTGGAGACTCCGGTGTGACTCCACTTTTACGTTTTGCCTTCCACCCTCGACTTTCTTCTTCCATCCCTCTCTGTCTCGCTCTCTCCCTTGGACGCGTGTTCTTCGTCCATCGTCTTCGACCCTCTTTCTTCTTCTTTCTTCCTCTCTTTCTCTACGGTTCGCCATCCATGCCTTTCGATCCTTCTTGTTTCACCCTTTTGTGCCGCAACTGCAGAGCTCACAACCCAGTTTCTTCCCTTGTACCACCGACCCTATACCCTCGCGCGCCTTCCTCCTTTCTTTCTGCTCTTTTCTTTTCTACCGCACTGAAATAAAGCCCGCGAGACTGAGACAGATAAATCGACTGGCACCGGGAAAAGGGGTGAACGGAATGAGAAAATGGAGAGGCCGAAAGAAAGACGGAACGAGGAAATACGAGAAAGAAACGAGCGAGCTGGTGGCATTGTGGCTTTATAAGACGGGAAGAAGGAGAAAAAAGGGGGGATAAAGGGGTACGGAGAGAAGGGAGTGAGACAGCGACAACCCATGAGCTTTTATATCCCAAACGTCGTATCGGTGTAAGCCGATTTTAGGATTTAGCGGCCACATCACCCGACGTAGCAGCTACCCCTTGCCTATCCCGCTTTTTTCCTTCTCGATATTTTAATCGTTATCTACACGGTTTTCGTTCGCTCCTGCGCGATCGAAACCTATTTCTTCCTTCTTTTCGACATTATTTTTAACGGAATTTTCTAAATACGCAGCTCTTGTTTTTCGTAAAAATTGTCATCACCATACCTTTTCGTTTGACCTCGTTGACTTTATTTTCACGACGTTTTCGTTGAAAACTATACTAATAGAACCCTTGACAAGGGTCACAACCGTTTCTTTCGAGGTAAACAGCTTCTCCCGATCTTCGCTTCTCTCCGTTTCAAATCCTTTCGTGCCCATATCTACCGTTGTTCTCTGCATCGCGTGTACACAAATGCGCATATCTGTAGTATACGAAGATAAATATTTCGTGATACTTGTAGTACTCTTGGCCAAGAAAGCGTAGAATCTAGGAATATATGAAAAGTTTAGCATAAGAGTATTCGGACACCGCACTGCCGCATGACCTTTCAAGTCGTCACATATCCTTCATAATATATTCCAAAGTTTGTCTCTCCCTCTCTCTGTCTCTCTCTCTTTCGACCTCCCTTTCTCTCATGACTCCCAGGATACATATTTTTGCGGAACAATATCTCCGGCGTCTGTTATACCTCTTTTCTTTTCGCTCTTATCCTTCACTCGGAATAATGCAGAGCAAACTAGAGAAGTAGATAGAGAATAAAGAGACAGAGAGAATGACAAGTATTTTCATGAAACGAGCTGTGGAGAAGAAAGTTGATATCCAGTCGAGGATAAACTCGACCTCGTTGAGGAGGCGATGTTCGAGAGGTTACGGGGTAGTTGAAAGAGGGGGCTGAGCAGATAGCGAGCGCAAGAGAGGATGGAAGTAATTCGGCGCGACCTGATCTAGTAACATTTTCCAATCTACGCCGGGTGAGTTCGTAACGAGCACACAGCTTTCTCCGGTAACTCTTCACCCTCGGCCGATCTCTTCTTTCTCCTCTCTTCTACAATTCCCTTATAACGTCAAGCGTATCCTACGGTACAGGAAGCTTGGAGAACGACAACGGCTGACTTAATTAGGCGTTGAAGTGGAATTAGGAGTCAACAATGAAATCCTTCCTCCCTCTCTTCGCTTCAGCTTCGCTCTCAGTCATTTTCTCTCTCTCCCTCTCTTCGTCCCTCTCGCTCTAGCCTTCTCTACTTCCGCTTTTTCAGTTCTCATTTATTTCTCATTTCTCAAGAGTAGCGATCGATGGACTAACCAGACGAACGGAAGACAGAGCCTGGCTCTGTAACCATTGCATTTGTTGTGGGCTTGGCCACGTCGTGCTTCTCCCTCCCTTTCTCTCCCTCTGTCGTTCTCTCACTGTCTCTCTTATTCCCTTTTCTAGTTTCGCACCTACCCTTCGTCGTTTCGATCCGGTTTCCCGTGTCTCGGGGATTGAAATTGCGGAAAGTAAGGATACTGCGGCAATTCCATCCTTCAACCTCCACCAAGTTGTCTTCTCTTAGCTTTCCTTCTCATCCAATCCTATACATTGCCTCGCCACGTCTTCATTGTTCTTCCGGAATCCTGCCGGAACAGTGGCACACCCTGAGCTTTATTTACACGAGGCGACGTAAGCCGATTTTCTTCGAAGACTACACCCCCGGACGGCTTCGTCTCGTACCGACGCTCGTCCCATGGATCATCTCGACATCCTTCTTGCTAGTTTTCCACCAAAACCTTTCCGTGGTAAATTCTTGACAACGAATTTACCTCGTATCCACACTTTCCCTTCAATCTAGCCTGAACAATTTTTCGTTCACCAGGGTATACGCGACGAGGAGCGATACCACATTTCGACAATTTCAAATTGCTTTCCTTTTTCTTTCGCGCAACGATATCTATTTAAATATATGTGTTGGTCTCGATAAAATATTTCGACCTCGATCCACCAATCCACCAATCTCGTGCCGCATAGATCGGCCTCTCCTGCTTTACTTCAAAATCTCCCAGTGAGTAAATCTTTGCTGGAAGTGTTCCAACTGCCTTCTCCCTCGCTCTCCATCGCCCTCTCGTTGAAACTCGAAGAATTCTTCCTCAGTGGCGAAGGTAAATTTTTAACTGGCCCAGTTCGTCGTCGTATTCCGTCGTCGGTTGGCGAAATTGAATTTTTCATACGCAGGTATAGTTCCGGCTGTGGGTATAAGCCTCGTAGCATCGGGTACAAGTCAGAACTCGAGTTATATCAAGCATGAATTCGGGGCCAGGCATTTTCCATCGACGTTCCCGATTTTCCGAACGGAATATTTCCCCGAGAATCCTCGAAGTTTGAAAATTTTTACAATCCTCGTGAAGGTAACTCGGACGTGTCAAAGTTTAAACTTACTCCATCTTTCTTTCTCTTCCTCTAAATTCGCTCATCTCTCTACGGTTGATATCTCGTGCAAGAGGTAAGAAGTCAATCGTCCGAAATTCACTCCACGACCTCGTGTGTCGCACCTCGTACATCTCGTCATATTTTCACGAATTCACGTCACGCGCCGGAATTCTCCGTCGACACGAATCATCATCCCTCGAGGGAAGGAAGGGGTAAAGGATGGGGGTGGCATTTGGGCGAGAGAGGGTTGAAATTCAGAGATCTTGAGAGACTTTATCGTACATACGTAAAGAGGCAGGTAGCAGGTAGCTCACCCTTTATGTATATATAATTCGTCTTCGGCTAACTATTCGCACGGTATAGTTCGAGTAGGAAGGAAACAGCGTTATACCCAGAGAGATCGTAGATAAAACGGCCACGGGAGGGTGGCCGTAGAGAGACGACGTTAAAGGGCACGTGAAGTTGGACGTGGTTGCTCCTGCGAGATTGAACTCACGGAGGGAACGTTTTGCTCCCGTCGGCCAAAGGGAGCGGTAAACTTGCGTGGTCGTGGATGGTGCTCTCCCTCTTTCTCTCTTCTACACTCCAGCTTTCGGGGCTTGTACGTGATGAAGGGAGCATCTCTCGCGGAGAAAATGCGGCGTAAAGTTGGCTGCGAAGTCGTCGAAACTCGCGTTAGTCGAGGAACGTAAAGCAGTCTGACTTATAGGGTGCCGGGAACGAGCGAGGATGAGAAGGCGAAAAGGAAGAGGGAGAGGTAAGCACGCGGAGGCGTAGTCTGCCCGTCTATTCATCCGACCTTCGCTAGTTTCGTTCTCTACTCGTTCTACTGCTCTTTCTTCACCTTTTCAACCCATCCTGGCGTCGTTCCTCTATCCAGATCCAGCCCGTTAACCACCCTCCGGCGAGTACCCACCCTTCCCCTCTCCCTCTCAATACAATTTCTCTCTCTCTCTCTCTTTCTCTCCCTCACTCTCCATGCTGCTTTTTCTCGTCTATTTGGGAGAAATCGAATGGCAACGGCGACATTCCAGCGTACGTGTACGCATCCCCGGATTGAAAGAGAAAGAAAGAGAGAGAGAGAGAGAGCGAGGGAGAGAGAGAGAAAGTGCAAGAGGGAGAAATAGGGATGAAATCTATGAGTTGAGAATGAGGGCGAGAAGCCCACCGAGCTTCGGCTCCCGCAATGTCTGACTGCTTGCACACGTCCATCCCGCGGAAATTTGATCAGCGGGAATCCACCGTACTACCCCATAGTCCTCTTCTCCTCTTCTCACGTTCGTCTATATATCAACTCGACCGAAATCCTACTACGGGAAACGATGGGCGAGCGGAGCGGGCCAACGGCAAACAATGGCGTGACGTTTGCAAACTGGTGCACACCGATAGAAAGACAGTGAGAGAGCGAGAGACGAATATGTACAGCAAGTTAATGTACAAGCTAGGTTGTTACGACCACGGAGACGAAACACAGAACAGGTTGAATTCGCTTTGTGACGCGTGGACTCCCGAAAATCGTCGACCGTGAAGAGATATAAAGACGCGAGGGAATGGGAAAGAAAAAAAAGCTTGGATTCGGGACGTATCGCGACAAGGAGGTGAAAACGGACGAAAAGTTCGATCGGTGGAAGAGGGAAAAAATCTTGATGTATAGGAGGTGCGAAAAGTGGACGAGACGAGGGTCGAAGCCGAAGCGTCAATTATCGCGAGGGCTTATCGGCTTATCCTTTCTTCGCTGTTTCTTTCTCCCTCGTCTTTCTTACCAAGTTTTATTGCATATCGCTCGATAGACTCGTGAATCACACGACTCTCTCTCTCTCTCTCTCTCTCTCTCTCTCTCTCTCTTGTCCTACGCACGTCGGTTCGATCATCTTATTCGTATGAAAAATCGACGAGACAGCAACGATCAGTGGAGAAATCGGCGTGTACGGATAAAAGCAAGATAAATTTCACGTTCCGTGTCTCACGGATTCGATGAAATTCGCCCGTCTGGCTATGTTACTATTGCGCCCGCAGCCAAGCAGTGGAAAACAAAAGTGGAAACTGTACGCTCGTCTCTTTCGCTCTTTTCGAGGAACGGGAAAATCGGGCGAACAGCCAGGTACAATTAGGTTGGTACCCCTTGGGCACCATTCCTCTTATTCTCCCGGTGGCGCGTTCGTCGTTCGCTTAGCCGTCTGGTATTCGTCCCGCAGTTCTTGTCTCCGTTTTCCACCCTTTCTCTCTAGCCTCGCACTCTTCGTCGCTCTTACACCAACGAGAGGGCAAGAGAGACAGAGAGGGAGGAAAATAGTGTGCGAGAAATAGAGGGAGAAAGAGTGAGACCAAAGTCCTCCCCACAGATTGAACACTCTTCCTCCAAAAAAGGGAGGAAAAAAAAGCGTAGCACGACCGCGCACTCGCTCGCTCGAGCGATTTATCCCCGGGGCATGCCGAACCACCGGTGGTAGTGCACGGTCGACCACCACCACTACCATTCCTCTCCCTCTTTCTCGCTATCTCTCTCACTATCCCATGGAACAAACCGTGGCAGTAGCAAAACCCCCTTACAGCTTCGCGAACATTCCTTGCTACTGCTGGTCGCCTCTTCCACGTTTCCAACGTGCTATATTCCACTAGCCAACCCCCTCTTCCTCCACCTCCCTCTCCAACCTCTCGAAATCCTCCCTGCGGCTATTCCAAGCTTGACGTATAATTGCGGCGAATGAAATTCGTCTCTCGTGGCTACGCACAGACCGTCGCGACGCTCACTTCCCGTCTGCGCCAGGTCTGTCTCTACTGTCTCTTATTACTCCCCTTCCCTTTTTTACTCATTCCCTAAATGGTAATACCGAAGACCGAACTTCTCTACGAAGTTCGTATACGTCAAAAAAAAGAAGAGCGGGACACTCAAACATTTTTTGTCTAACTCTTTTACATTGTTTTTGTAATATAAAGTTTCTCAACCGATCGATATTTCGATCGGGACGATGCCTCGCCGCACAAGTAAATATTTTTCCACCAACGCATGGTGCTACGCCGCGATAGGAAAGAAAATTATCATTTCGCGTATTAAATTTCGTTGGTAAAAATAAAAACGAAACGACGCTTCGTCATTTTTCCATTGTTCCTGCGTTCGTTAGTGTGTACAGCGGCGCGGGGATTGAAGCGGTAGCCGAGGACGAAGAGAGCGAGGAAGGGGTCGAACAGTGGAAAGAGAGAGCGAGAGAAAAAGAGAGAGAGAGAGAGAGAGAGAGAGAGAAGTGTGATGCTTTTCCGGGCATACTCAAAAATTGATGACACCCGTCCGGTCGTTTCGCACGCTTCCATCTCTCTCTCTCTCTCTCTC
>JAPYZU010000489.1:0-40752 GCA_030523005.1 Tryphoninae sp. B BG-2022a | reverse complement strand
GAGGGGGGGAGAGAGAGAGAGGGAGAGGGAGAGGGAGAGAGGGGGAGAGAGAGAGAGAGAGAGAGAGAGAGAGAGAGAGAGAGAGAGAGAGAGAGAGAGAGAGGGAGGGAGCCCCGTTAAAGAACACGCAAAGGACACGTGCTGAGTATTCTCGGTGTACCCCGTGGCGAGAAATAATTACCGGAGATCGAAAAAGTGAGATAAACAAATCCCCAACCCTAGTGAGAAATATCGAGGAACATTTTGTTCCTCCCTTTCCTAACTCGTTTTATAGGTAGTCCAGAAAAGACAGCATTTGATTTTTCAATTGGAATATGGTCGGGGGTGGCCCCTAAGTGTAAATAAGTTGGAGATGCTATTAAAATTGTAGACCATGAAATTCTCTAAAAATTACAAGTGAAACTGTTTCCCGTAAAATGAATGGTTAAGAGGCTAAACCACTCTGGAGGTTGGATAGTATGATAACAGCTTCAACCCTATGTAGATTTTTTTTTATATTGCATAGTTTAAATTTTATTAACAATTTTTGTCCCTTTTTTTGCGTTTTGTCGAAATGTTTAACGCGCCACTTTTGCAAAAAACAATTAAAAAACAAATCCTACGTAGTGCCGAAGCTCTTATCATATTATATCGAATTCTTGGTTCATTATTGCGACTTTGAAATTGCAGCAGTTATGGGTTCGGCCTGGCAGCAATGAAAAAGCAAAAATTACAGCTGGTCAAATGGTGGGAAACCGCCATTTTGTTTAGTACAGCTCTGATAAAATTTATAACAGTGCTCAATACTCGTATAATAAAGACCTTTTTACCGAATTTCGATATGTTGTTTACTTTCTTTGAAAAAAAATCCCAAAGATTGCTATATTTTTTTACCTCTAGAATGTTTTACCCCCTTAATGAAATATATCGTGACATAGCGTGCCGGTACGTTACGTCACACCTTTGTACGCAAAAAAGTTGTACATCAAATTCTGAAAAAATGTCATGTTCTATAAGTTTGATAGGTTACTATTTTTTTGAATCTCAAACCATTATAAAGATATTTCATAAAAACGACAACTAACAATTTTTCTACTGTCGATATCTCGAAAAATATGAACTGTAGAGAAAAATTGTTTCAATAAAAGTTGTAGAAAATATAATTTCCTACAAAAAAGGTTAATATCATTGTTATTATGGGATTCACCGTTTAGGAAATATTACTAAAAAAAGTTTGTAACTCTAACATATTCCAAATGAAAAGTCAAATACTAAGCTGCTGTTCTCTCGCAAAAGTCTATATGTCGTGGGCAACTACGACATATGAAGAGAGCCACGCGTCTTTCAAATGATAGCATCGTCGACCAAATTATAATCGACGCGTTTTGACGTTTCTGACTACTTACCGAAATAGGACATTCTCAAAATCAACTTAGGTACCTAATACCTATCAAAAAAATAATGCATTCTTTTATAACCAATATTTTACAATCATTAACTATGTCATAGGCAAACAAACAAACCAGTATTTTTCCCATGATGTTTATAATTACTATGTTGAAAAATATTTGACATCCGGTCGAATTTTCCAAATAAAACGGTGCATTATTCGAATGGAACAATTTGAAGCTTGTAAAAATGAGCCACCGTACCGTGAGGGATGGAGGATGGAAGGACTGTTTTTTTCGCTTCTCGCCGACCGTATGGCGTTGAGTCGCCTGGTATGGCCCGAATGAGGAATGTCCCTTTTTTATGTTGGTCGCCGGACTCGGTGACGGGTCACGCCCAATTCAACAGTCCGGGTTTTCGATGACACACGTGTAGATACGTGTTTCGCTAAATGGCCGGACTAGTATCTCGTTTCAACGTTCGGATTTATTTTCACTTTCGTATAATGGAAAGACAGTTATTACGAACGCAGGCCTCATGATTCGTACACTTCTGTAGTGAGCACACCTTTTACGTTGGAGCCAAACCCAAACCCCGTCCAGCTCTGCGATGAAATATTACGTTGTCCAAAAAGTCATTGCGTTTCGATTTAAATTGCGATTTAGTCGTTTAAAATATTTTTTTTTTATCTTCGTCAACTAAATACCATACGTCATTTTTTGGCCAACGAGTAATTGCGTTTATCTTTAACAACGATAATATCTATTTAATAATATTCAATTTTAAATTCCTCGTTATATTTATTCCAAAAATCACCGTTTCTTAAATTTTTTAAAACACGCGGTTTTTTTACGATTTATTCTGATTCATTATCGTTTCCGATCTAGTGTTTTGTACTTATGGATTGTCGAATCGCCGACTCCGGAAAGGTTTACAGCCGTTATGTATGTAATTGTAAAAATTCAGGTAATCATAGTAAGTGTGAGTTTTACAAATTTTCTAAAGTTACTTACAAAATCGATCAAAAGAAAAAGTGGATTGCTGCTGCACAGAGAGTTCAGTAAGATACGCTAACCCAACGTTTAGTCACTTTCAATATTGTCCATGCATGATACTCGTGTATTTAAATTAAAATTATAAAATTCTAAAAACATTGATATATCGTTTAAGTTTTCATTTGATAATTATATTTGATAAGCATATGTTACCGCAATCTTTACATTTTCATAACTAAAAATGAAGCAGTCAAATTTAATTACAGAATTCATAAGAAAAGATTCAGAATTCATAACTAAAAATGAAGTAGGCGAATTTAAAGTACAGAAGAAAACTTTACTTACCTTCAGTTTCGTACTTCCCCCGGATTTACAAAGAATTTTGCTTTTTTTAACGCACAATATTTTTATTTATATAAACTTTTATTTTAAGTTTCCTAAAAGCTGGCTTTTTACAAATGTCATTCGCCTTTCGCCTCGAACTGCTTTCGCCACGACATGCGCTATATCTATATTCTTCTGCCATAAGACATCATGACTATAAACTTATAGCTCGAAGCAAAACAACAGTGAAACATTCTTGAACGAAATATTGGAAATACGATACTGATTCGACGATAACTAAAATAACGGATTATCTAATTTAATTTTTAAACGAGCTATCGATAAATCGTTAATTGTTTTCTTAATTACTTACTTCATTTTTAATGTGAACCTAACAATTATTTAAATTTTCTCAATGACAATGGATTCCTTCGCTCGAATATTTTCAATACTTATCATACAGTGTGGAAATTCAACGACATCGCGATTTCCATAAACATCGACGGCTCGCTTCAATCGAAAATGGTAAATAACATCCAAGTGGGTATCTACTCACGAGGATGTAATAACAGGTAGAACCAACGGGACGGTGATACACAAAGTGAAATCACAATAATGAGAGATACCTATAACGCTCGATCATCCAGATATTTTGAAATTATTTCCTTCGTTTCTTCCATACATTGACCGAATAAAGGATTTCGAAAATTTAAAAAGAAAAATAACATTTATTGCGTGTCAGTAGAGTGTTTCTGATGAAGAAAGTTTAACAAAATGATTATGGGGGGGGGGGTATAAATTTTATCAGAACTGTACTAAAGAAAATCCATAACTGCTGCACTTTCAAAGCTACAATAATGAACCAAAAAGAATTCGATATAGTATGATAACAGCTTTGACACAATGTAGGATTTTTTAAAAATTAATTTGTACAAAAATTTTTGCAAAAAATGTTGAGCAAAAATTTAGACAAAAGGCAAAAAAATGCACGAATATGTTGCACAAAAAATGCACAAGTGTTATTAACAACAACTGTTCATTTTTTCAAAATTCATTTTTTCAAAATTCCATTTTTATTTATATTACATAGTTTAAATATTATTAACAATATTCGTGCATTTTTGGAATAATGCAATTAAAATAAATATGTATTTCCATTTTTATTTATATTGCATTTTTCTTTGCATTCATTTAGTTAGGATATTCTTTTCTTCTTCTTCTTTATATTCATTTTTATTTATATTGCATTTTGATTTATATTTGTTGATTGCATTTATGGAACAACAATCAACAAATAGTCGTAGCTTAAAATAAGACAAACTTGAGAGGCAAAGGGAAAAATAAAAATATTAACTAAAGTAATAAAATTAATAATGAAGATAAGAAATAAATGATAATAAGAGAGGGAAGGAGAGAGAACAATTATTAGCAAAGTAACTAATCTATCTATTACCATGGTTAAATAGGAACGACCATGTTTTTGTTTGTTTTTTTTTCCTCCTTTCTTTTTATTTGTCTTTCTTCCATCTCGAATGCAAATGAGCCGGCGAAAGGGTTGACCCCCTGAACGCGGCGCACCGGAACCACGTTACAGTTTAAATATCGCCACGCATTATCCCGATAATGTGTCACGCCCAGAAGGAGCGACGATTTTTTTTTACGTTTTTGTTTCCACGACTTACCATACCGCTTTTCGTCGCGTGAGAACACGATGCGCGGACGCGCCGAGGCTAATAAACATCCGATACGAAAAAGGGTTGGTCGAGCCGTGTGTTCTCGGAGTAATTAATTATCGCGGGTAAAACGGGTGTGAGAAGCCTGCCAAAACGACGGCTGTGAATAATCGGTCAAATTTGTCGACGTCGCGGAGTTACCTCCGTTACTTTAAACAATGGTTGACGTTTTTAGTAGTAGAGCGCGCTGTTGCTGCGATACGATACGGTCAATTCGACTCCGAACTTTTTTTTCCACGAGGTAAACCAAATTATGCGGCATGGATCGTAAAATTTGACGTTTCGTCGAAGAAAGGCGACGTGTTTATTAGGTACGTACCTCCTACTTGGTATGTATGAAAATAAAGCATACGACATTTTTCGATAGGCACGCAGTTTTATTTATTTCGATGGTTTGGTGACTGTAATAGGCCAAGCAAATAAACTTCTTTTTTATAAAAATAGCACCGTAGTACCTTTCAATATCTACGATCTCGCGAAGAACCTATAACTTTAAAAATGGCGAAGTTATACATTTTTGAAAAAAAAACGTTTTTTTTTTGTTGTTTCTGTTCGTGTATCGCCCTTAATTATTGATCGATCGGCTTCTTTCAGCGCTCATTTTATGTGTATTTCAATTACCTACAATTCATCCATTGGGATCAAACAGATCCCTTTATTATTTTTTGTTTTATAAGCAAAAAATGAAAAAATGTGTTTTTTTTCACTAATTTGTTAATAAAAAAAAAATAAAATAGGAATCAGGAGTCGAAAAGTGGTCAGTTATGATCGGGAGGGTGCTCCGTATCTAATGGCACTCGCCGTTATCGGGTGCTATTTTTGTCAAAAACTGGCGATAATGATTGAAACTACATCGTAACATTTTGTAAGAGAGGCAATGGCCTAGGGATTACGAGATCCGGGAGAATAACGACTGTTATGAAACGAACTGCGCATCGTACCGCGCATCCTTCTGCGCATGATCCCGCGCATAATACTGCGCAGCTCCACTCCTCATTCGCACATTGACTGCCGCGTCGTAAACACCTCCAACAACCCAATTTCCGTTCTTCCAATATCGGTAACATTTCAAATTAATGTTATGCAAATCAAACGAAAGCCGCAACGAATATTTACTTTAAAAAGAAAGAGTTACAAAAGTTATATTTATACACAGATATATCGAATGGATTGTCGGAAAAATAAATAAAAATTCTGTGTTGAACGCGCCAAGTACGACAAACTGTTATTGTTGCGAACGAGGAGCGATGACGCAATCATTCTTCGAAGGAAATAAGTCCCGCATAATTTCAGATGCCAATCGTTGGGGAATTTTGCCAAGTAGCAGAATGCGTACATTATGCGTGCGGACGTCAATTTGTATAATCTTCACATACTATAAAGCGAAGTCACTTTCCCCATTCGACTGTTTATTCGCTAACTTCTATATCAAACAACGGATTTTGATGCGGTTTTCGCTATCATTTAGATAATTTTTCATACAAGGTTTATATGTACAATAAAATCAAATTAAATTTTTTGTAAGTAGAAAAAGAAACAATATTTTGCAAGCAAGTCGCCGAAAAATATTTTTACATGGCTTACGTAGGCTGAACCTTAAGAGATACTTCCAAATGATGTACTAGAGAATTGTAATGCTTCGAAAATCCTAAAGAAAATTCCGCTATGGCATATCTCTATCTATTACGGTTGACTCGCAATAACCATATCTTTCATTAAAACTGTAATTTAAAAACAGCGTTACATGCGACGCTATTTACACTTATTCAGTTTGAATCCTTATCCAAATAAATATAATAGTACTCTTGGACATTTAATGTAGATTACAATTGTCCTTTACAGTGTATCATTCTGATAAATACTTTAGACGAATCAGAGGTTAAAGCAACCGTAAAAATAATTCACGGACCGAACGAACGTAAATCTAAGCGTTGAGTGCTTTTCCCATAGACAGTTATACGTAGACCTTTCGCTCGTCACTTCCAAACAAAATTTCTTCGTATTGTGTAACGAAAAGTCAACTGCAAACATTGTTTATAAACAAATTCCATAGTCAAAGACAGTAACTTCACATTTTCCACTTCTTTTTTTTATAAATTACATCTGCGAAAAGTTGCCAAAAGTTGTATACAGGGTGGGACATTAACTATTGCCACCGTAAATATCTCTGTAATTATCGACATCACAAAAAAATATTCCAAACAAAAGTTGTAGGGGCCATCAAATGCGACCAGTTTTGTCATTTGTGTGGAGGCGCTGACGCACAGTGAAGGTCACCTCCACTTTTTTAAATGGGACGGTACATTTGTTTTCTTACCATCTTGTAGAGCATCGCAAACTGCATAAAAACATTAAGGGGTCAAAGTCGTTGAAGGTTATTTTAAGATGAAAAAGTGAAACGAACTTTACTTACAGTAGATGTCCAAAATGATTGTCATTAGAATAGATGCGGTATTGCAATCTCCTTATCGCAGATTGTGTAGAATTTGTTATCATCTTCAAAGGAATATTCCTTATACATCATTTACATTCGCTAAATTGATTAATACTTCTTAAAAAGTCTTACTGTTCTTACTATCGTTGTCTTGGATTTAATGTAATGTGAACGTGTGTAAATGGTGTAATGCGTGGGAATGTTCTGTGTACTTGTAGGTGTTTGGTGTCGTTGTTTACATGTAAACATGGCAGTTACAAAACAATGATAATGAGAGTGGTAAGACTACGGCCAAACTACGATCAAATTTTGCACGATAGACGAGATAAAATCAAACTAATATTCGTTTGAGCATGTAATTCGATAAGTGCCGGAGTGATAAAAAATTCTACATGATCTGTAATAAGGAGATTGCAATACTGCATGAATTCCAATGGCAATCATTTTGAACATCCTCTGTAAATAAAGTCACTTTTTCATCTTAACATGACCTTGAATGGCTTTCACTCCTGAATGTTTTTTAATCAGTTTGCGATGCTCTATAAGAAGGTAAGAAAACAAAATGTACCCATTTAAAAAAATGGAGGTGTCCTTCACTGTGCGTCAGCGCCTCCACCGAAATGAAAAAAATGGTCGCATTTGATGGCCCATTTCGTACGGTATAGTTTGGAACATTTTTTTGTGATGTCGATAATTACAGAGATATTTACGATGGCAATAGTTAATGCCCCACCCTGTATGTCAAAAATATGTTTTCATAAGATTGTTAATCGGCTCCAAATCCGGCGATAAAACTAAAGAATAAGATATGATTTGATACTTACATTGATTGGCATAGAAACGACGGATCGCACAATTATTTATTATTATTTAATCTAACAAATTATAATCATTCACTCGCGTTAAAAAAAATATATACCCAACGATAAAAAGAAACACAATGAAAACGAAAAAAACGTGTGGAAACGAGGAATATTTGGCGGTTCGATAATAGGCATCCTGCTCGAATAAGGAAACGTTGGATTATTCCGCACGACCAGCTGGCAATTTTGGCTTTTTCGTAATGTAATGGGAACAATATAAAATTCGCGGTAGGAAGCACATTCGGATTATAATTGAGCAACGGGGTGCTGCTTGCTGCTGCTGCTACCACCGCTCGAGGCTGCCCTCGCGATTCTCATTGAGGAACAGACTTGGGGAAAGAAAGGTCGAGGGGTGCTTGAGTCGAAACATCTCGATACTTTAAGCTTTACTAAAATCTCATTCGGAGATTTATCGTCGTTTCATGTTGGATGTGGCGACACTGTCGATCAATTCCTATGCCTCGTGGGATGCAAACAAATTGTAAGGAAGTCTTTGGACACAGGGATCGAATTCTCGCCTTTATTTTTTTGCAAGATTCGTTCAGAGAAGTTTTCGACTAGTCCAATGGTCAGCTTTGAGTACCTGAAAGATCTCTTACGCTGGTCGTGCGATGTCGAAGGCTCGTGGATCCTCGAGGTGTACTGCAGTGCTAATTTTGATAACTCATCAGTGAAGAAGGAAGAGAATATATTGGACATCCGAAGTTTATCCCAAAGTCTTTTATTGAAAACTCAACTTTACTGACTCTAAGATATTTTATATCGAGTCGATCCCATTAAAATAAAAATCCCTAGAGATTTAACCCTTTGAGCTCTAAGGACACGTATATGCCTCAGCCTATGCATCTGCGGACCACATACGCTTGAAAGTACTGAGGTCTCAAAGGGTTAAACGAATTTACGAAAACAAAAAAATAAAAAACATCCTCGTCATTCGACTCACCGTTGCCCCATTTTGTCTAAATAGGTATATAGTCGTGTAACAAAAAAATTTAGAGAAAATAATATAAATGCAATCTTTTTGTAACGCTTCGGAAGATCTTTTGAACACGTTGGAAGAGAAAAATGTCGAAAAAAATGCAATTTTGCGAAAAGAAAGTGTCGATGCGATACCTACTTTGAGTCTCGGCTGAAAATTACAATACGTTCTGGGTCCGATCCGAGGGGCCTCTCAATGAACCGAGCAATTCGACTCGTTATTAACCCAGGTGCTCATCATTGGCCTTCCCATTTCAATTTGCCCGTCTAGCTCCCTCGTAGCATTCGCTTTTGGCCACGATCTCGCAACGGACCCCTTGCTCCCGGTCGACGATTACGTTGATTGGTATGGGCCCACTTTGTCCCGAGCCCGCCAGGGTGAAAGGAAGGACCGAGATAGCTGTTGAAAGAAGAAAGAGAAAATTGCACGTTTGACTCTTCGTCTTCCGGACACGGACGAACCCACCGCATCTTTTGCGTCTTCTTATTTCTTTTTTCCCCATTCCATACCGCCGCGCAATATGTTATTCGACGTAATTTTGCGAAGCAATTTCGCCCGATTCGAGAATGAGGATCAATTGCACACCGAACCATTTCGCAATTTTACTTGATGTACAAAAAGACGTTTATTGGGGAGACGGGGTTTGTTGCATTTACGAACAACTTTTGAATAACTTCGACACTAGCATTAAGTTTGTATTCTTTCAAATCGATTCTAATTGTCAAGGTCACGAAACAATTCAGTTGTCGCAGGTTTAAGGCACTTCTGTCATGACATTAAAATAGACAAATGATTTTTCAGTTTGTGTTCCATACAAAATGATTTGCGGGCTCGAATTAATAAAGAAAAATTGTTACAAATTGACTAAAAAACAACATAGTGCAAATTTAAGGTCATACAAGATTATATGTACCTGCTGTATAATTACAAAAATTGCGAAAATTCTTCTCTTTAGATTCTCTTGAAAAACTAAATAAAGCTTCTTTGATGTTGCATTAAAATGTACGCAAAGTTTTCGAAGTCTTCACCGGGTAGAAGCCGAGATATTTATGGATGAATGTGCAACTTTTAATACGCGCTCTTATGAGAGACTACCGAAAATTTGATTTTCACCAATAAATATCTCAACTTCCGCGTGGTAAAATCTTGCAAAAATTATTACACACGTACATATGACATCAAAGAAGATATTACCCAAATTTTCAACAAAATCTTAAGAAAACGATAAAATGATAGAGCTACCTTAAGAGGCAGTGTAATTGGCCACGAGCTACTTGCGCTTCGAAAACGGGACCCGTAAATTGTCCGACACTGAGCAACCGATCGCCTTGAAATTTGGAGGGTACGTGGAGAATTATGGCATAAACTGCATGACACTCTTATTTTTCCAAACTTTGGGAGAAAATTTTCCGGTGGTAATTGAACCTGCAAAACTTTTTCCAAAGATTTGGAAAAATAAGACTGTCATGCACTTTATGCCACAATTCTCTATGTACCCTCCACATTTTAAAGTGATCAGTTGCTCAGTGCCAGACAATTTACGGATCCCGCTTTCGAAGTGCAAGTAGCTCGTCGCTAGTTAGACTGTCTCTTAATAATAATCGCGGGGTAGCTATAATGTCATGGAAAAGTAGTTCCATGGGTAACTCTTTTGGACGATTTACTCCAACTCTACACTTTATTGGAAGGCTTGCTAAAACTGCGTTTAGTTGCACATAATTGTACATTTGATGGCTCAAGACTTTTATCAGCGAATAAAATAGTTTTCTCACACATTTCCAAGCAGTAATATTTGATTTCTCAGATTAGTTTCTCAGAAGGCATTGTTTGTTATTTCAAAAAAAAAACGCGCATTTGCGACGTTGCCATGATCCGAGTACTGCCAAGCTTAAACCCGCAGAAATTAGCATTATTCGAGACAAATTACAGTAAACTTCCGTTTATCTGAATCGCGGTTATCCGAAATCCGCTTTATCCGAACACATTTTTCCTACTAAATTTTTACGCTTCTTTTTTCATTGTTCACAACTTTAAAAATATTGCCACAACAAAAGTTTCTCAAGCCAAAACACAAAAAACATTACAGACTTTTTTACCAAAAAATAAATTCTAATGAAGCGTCCTAGAACTTCAACGTCCATAAGTTGAAAGTTTTTTGTTTTTTGATTTAAAAGTTTCCTTTGAGTAATCTCTAGTTTTGTTTCATAATTTTGTAGTTAATTTTTTCATTCAAAAGAGTAGGTAATAAAATTAAAATTCCTGTTGTTTTCCCGCTGTCAAATAAAGCGGATTTTTTCTGTTAGAACGCAAAATAAACGAGCTTTGTTATTCAGCATTTAAAAACTTTCAGTTTTCAATCATACTTTAGCGCCTTTTTAACACGTCAACACAAATGTTTCAGTCAAAAACGTGCAGGCTTATTCACAACTATATCAATAGTAATCTACATACACACGTTTTACGATCACAAACCGGCCGCCGCCCGATAATTTCGGATAAACGGGACTTTGCTGCAATTTGCTACGTATTTCATGAGTACTCAATCGATTTTATGGAGCTCTATGAATGTTTCTTAGATGTTTTCTGTTTACTAATTCTGCAATTTTAGTCAAAAACTGTTTGTCAATGCTTGTGAATTTAATGTTTATAGACGGAAAACCACTGAACCCCATAAAGGCACATGTTAATATAGGAAATATGTTTTTATTTATTTCTCAGAAACAAGGTATCCTCTAGTCTTGAAATTTTAAGGAATTGTTTTCTAGATACATGCAACTATGTTCTATCTTTTTTTATCAATATTAGTGGTTACCTTAAGGAAGTCTGGATAAATAAAAATGTATTCTCGTCTCGGAAGGAATGAATTTCGGGAATGCCCGGATGATCGGTTCCGGAACCGGCAACCTAATGGCAATTCGAAATGAAAGTTGGACCTTCGCACGGTTCTCCATACGAGACCAAAAATCAATTTAGCTCCTTTTTTTTTGTTTCGCAGGTCCACGTTAGATCCCACTTTGTAATGGACGGTGTTTGCGTAACCTGCCGTGGCTGGATCGATCTTCAGCGTTTGGACGGCGTCGCCTGTCTCGAATTCGACGACGAGTCGGCCGCACGCGAGAACGTCCAAGTCCAAGCCGAGTTCAATTATTTCAATAGATTGCGCATGGTCGAGGAGAAGCAACCGGCTTATCGTAGCGGTGGTGGAGGCCAGCCGCCACATTTGAATCATCATCATCATCATCACGTGCATCATAATCATCACGTGGCCGGATCTGGCACCGGAGGTGGTGGCGGCGAGCCCCACGGCGAGATGGAGGTCGGACTCAGGGCCTACTGATAATCTCCAACATTGATGTTATTTCGAGGACAGGAATATAACCAACAACGTTAAATCCATTAATCGATTCGTTACGAGACGACCTGGACACGATATGGAATGCCCGATTGCGTATGTCGTATCGTGTTGTTATTACATAATCCAAAAAGTGGGAGAGCGCCTGCGAACCTCGACCGGGAGATCCTCACGTGCCAACCAACGCACCTTTATGAATCAGACGATTCCGGCGATGTACGCGCGATGACTCGATCCATGACGGAGAAAAAACCACTCTCGACCGATTTCTTCCTTCTTCCTTCTTCGTCGTCTATGATGTCGCTTGTTTTTTTCTTCATTCTCGTTTTGTTTCTTCTAGATCTTTACTCTTACACCTTACTATTATTATCTAAGTATTTGATTAAGTTCGTACGTATCGCGTATCCGTCGAATTTTGTTACATATTATTGTACATATTTGTAAAGAGTTTATCGATTAAAAATATCATTTCTGTCAAAGGAAACGGCGATGGTTTGAGACTTGTATTTACTGTTTTTTGAGAATTGGGGCACGTGGGCCGGTTTCTAGATGTCAAACGGAATCGAGGGTCCGAAGGAAGTACCTCGTCTAAATTAGCCCTACAACGGAGAGCGAGGTCCCCGACTGATGGTAAAACAGTTTCGTTCGTAATTCTATTATTATGTAGGGCGTGTTAAAGAATGGATCGATTTGCTCGATAAAATTCCCTTCAACTTCGTCGTTCTAAAGAACGTTTCTTGGAAACAATTTCTCGGACGAAGAGCCCGGAATTGGCCAGGATCAGGCCAATTTTCTTCCGGTACGACGACATCGGACTTTTCCAACTTTTGGAAATATAAAATTACGATATATAACATAATATTTTGTTATACACATTGTACTCGAACTTAAGGGGGGAAACAGCAATGAGAAGCGAATTTTCACTAATTTTTTAGGATTTTTTTTAGGTGGGAAGAATGAATTAGAAGTCAATCAAATGTTGACATCATTTTATTCATATTTCGAACAACTTTTCAGAATTTTTTTGAATAATTGCAGCCATAAATAACAAAGTTATGTACTGATGTCCGCTGAAAGTCGTAACTAGAGTTCTCCAATTGCGAGACGTGTACCCACTCCAATTTTCCTCTAAAATCAAAAGGGTTTTTATTTTATATTAATAACTCACTTTGTAAGAATATCAACCTCAATACAGATCAAAATAATGAAAATTAAAAATTCTACCGGTGTTGGAAAAACTTACTTAAAATTTCAGCATTTTCTTCACTAATGATGAAAAAAACACTCTTAAAATCATAATATCACCCCAAAAGTTGGTTCATAGAATTCATAATCTTATAAAGAAGCATACTATCAATTTTCATAATTATTGGTTCATTACTTTTTGAGTTAAACTTCCCGTAAGTGAGAAAAAAGTCATTTCGAGAAAACTTATTTGCTGTGCGCTCGAGCCTGTGCCCACTGGGCGCTCGGTCCTATGCTCATAAATTGTAAACGAACACGAATTTCGCTTTTAAATTTTGACACCGTATTTTTTAGTAGTTAATCTAACGACTTATGCAATACAAATCGATTTTGTGAACCTTTTAATGTGCTTTCTCTCTTTAAAGCGAGCGATTGCACACGAATGAAAACTCGAATTATTTTCGCGCAGGTAAATATTTAGTGAAAGAGCCGTATGCTCCAAGACTTCGGACAGCACATGACTCGTGCTCCGACTGATTAATATGTGCCGTACGTTGAATCGTCCCACTAATAACGATTCTTGGAACTTACATCGACGATTCAACACCATCAGAAGCAAATCTAACGTCAGAAGAGTCGCACTCGCGTGAAAAACAGACGCGGTATCCGGTTAATTATCGCCCTCCCTACTTCGTGACACTATATCGTGAATCTCCCATCCATAATATTTTATATTCGTGCTCTATGCGATACAGCGGAAACGCTTACTAATGAACGATTAAATATTTCCAAGTTTTCGAAATATTTCTTTTTCGTGGAACTCGTCTATCACATAATATTGAATCTTATAAGACTATTAATCGAGGATCGTGTACAAAGAAACTTTTTTTTAATGCTTTAGTTTGGAGAGTCATTATTATCGGCATTAATGTTAAATTTATTTTCCATTTTTGTCGATTGAGAATTAAAAGTTTCGCATTAAAAAGGTTATATTTTTACGATAGTTTTCGTAGTACTACAAATCGAAGTTAACTTCATTTGAGACCTGGGTCAAGGGCCTATTTTTATTTACGTAAAATAATGGATTTTAGAATTATATGTACAATTTCTGGCAATTTTTTGGAACAAAGATTAATATTTTTTTTCAACGAGGCTAACTAAAATATAGACATTGATAAATTGAAAAAAATAAATCTCATGGTTATCCCATTAGCTACCTAAGCTTAAAAGTTGTGGAATGAATGACAGATTTTACAAAATATTTCAAGAAAATCGATCAGTACGTGTTTTTTAAATCAACCATTTATATTTAAAACTAAAAAATCTTATAGAAATGCGATTTAAAAATTTGTGTATAATATTTTTTTATCAAAAGTACCTTCGAGAAAAAAAATTAAAAAACGTTCATCTTGGCCCCTTTTTCGCAATGTTATGAACGTTTAAAAAAAAGCAACAAAAACGATATCTTGAAAACGGTTCGACAAAAAAAAATTTTTTAAATTGCGGAAGGCTCTTGCAACGAATACTAGAACATAACAAATTTTCAAGAAAATCGAAGTTGCAAAACTAAATGATGTATGGCTCGGCATGGAAGGCCCCATATATATGGCTAAGTTCAGGAAAATTTGTTCAGATTTTTTTTCGAATTCTTTTTCCACCTATTTCCGGTCCGCTCAATTGATCGGAATACCATGAAAATAATAGAATTAAATTTTTGATTTACATATTAAATGTTGGTCTCTTTGGAGGTTTCTTCAAGTACGGAGTTTCTTTGATGTAAGTAAAAAATTTAATTTTATTATTTTGATGGTATTCAGATCAATCGAACTGACCGGAAATAGGTGGAAAAAAAGTTTGGGAAAAAATCTGAAAATATTCTCCTGAACTCAGTCAGAAGTAATAAAACTTTTTGCCATCTTGAGGTTTTATTGTGAACCTCATCATTTTCGAGCAATTTTCAAATTGTCTATTTTTTCGCAAAAAACGACATATCGATTAACAAAAAAATTGTAGACAATTTTCTAAAAAATGAACTTGAAGCTTAGACTTCCGCCTTTATGAGTATGGTGAAAGAAATTCGTTAAACAAATTTTTACTGCAAAGGGGTCCACTTGCAAAAGAACAAAAAAAGGACCAAAAATTGTCGTTTTCAAAACTAGGTGCCAATTGTAAAAGAAATCGTAAATTTTTTTTTAAAAAGCTAAAATGAAGGCAAATCCCTGCTCTTTAAATTGGCCTAGGCCAACTATCGGCGAAATGGCATAAAAAAACGTTCCGGCTCTGTTTTCAACTTTTGTCCGGAAACTTTCCGCCGGTAGTATCTATCTATATATATATAGATAGATAGATTTTAAAAAACGTCTATTCATTTATCATTACAAAATATGCGAATTTTAGGGAGACCCAAAATATTTATAAAAACATGTATTTGTAGACTGGTCTCGCCCATCGCGAAAGGAAAATAACCGAATGGAATCCCGTGCGGCAACAATTCACAATGCCGATAATATTTTTAAACAAATATCGCCCCGCATGTAACATTCGTTTAAATTGTACGAAGCCCCGTAGGATCTCAAAAGGATTTTCCATTCGCAAACGGGAGAGCTCGGAATCCTCCAAATCGCCAAGGTAAATTCGACGTAATCCGATCTAATTGATTCTCATGGATCGCTTGAAACAATAAAGGGGAAAGATTGGAAATAGGGGTGAGCGAGTCGATGCTCGTTCGTGGAGGGCGAGTATAGGTACGTGTAGAGGGCGAACGTATCGTATCGGATCTCGCCCTGTGTTAATCGCAATAGGAGGGTGCATGCTAATACCATTCGGATTTGTACGCTTCAACGCCCCGTCGTGCGTTTACTCGTGAAAACAACCCCTGGCGCACGAATCCGCCCGATGAGCTCGTGTAACGCGCATGCGCTCGTGCACAGCATTACGCGTGACTGCGTCGGAGTGCCGTGGCCTGCGCATGGGCATGCGCAAATACCGCTCGCTTCGTTCGTAGACGTGCTTTTCATTTGTTTTCACAGTCGATGAGAAACAGATAGATTTTCTGTCGCTCGTTTGTTCATTCTTTACTTATTTTCACTCAAAACACGAAGATACGACGTATTTAAGGGGACAAAGCAGTCTGGAGAATGAAAAATGTAGCAAACTTTGGGATTTTTCTTCAAAGAAACTAAACAACATATCGAAAATTGGTAAAAAGATGCTTATTATATACGTATGGAGCATTGTTTATAAATTTAATCAGAGCTGTATTAAACAAAATGGCGACTTCCCAGTATTTTTGCAGTTGCGTCTTTTCTTTTGCATTGCTGCCTGGCCGAACCCATAACTGCTGCAATTTCCAAGCTACAATTATGAACCAAAAAGAACTCGATATAGTATGACAACAGCTTCGACACTACGGAGGATTTTTTTAAAATTGATTTTTGCAAAAGTGGCGTGTACTTCAAAAAAAATTTCAACAAAATGCAAAAAAATGCACGGGAATTGTTAATAACATTTGTACTATGCAATATAAAAAAAATCCTACGTATGTATGTAAGGCTGTAACTTCAGGAATTATTATTTAAAACTAAAAACTCTACTGGTTTCCAAACTGAAAATTAATGTTCCTTATTCATTGATTAGTTATAAATTAATAATCGACACTTAATGTCAATGGTTTACTACAAGTGGTTTGATTTTAAGGAGGTTCGACATATTTGAAAGCGCCTATCTGATTTTCTTTGCTTTAATTTAAAATTTCTTCAAAACTATTCAACATTTTTCGACCATATTTTGTTTAGTTTTGTTCAGAAAGACTTATTAATAATTCCATATAGGGTTTCAGAGGATATTTGAAATAGAAACATTTTGGGACCAATTGAAAGTCGGAAATATTGGTTCGAAAAATGCCTATTTTCAATGTACGTACCTTTCTCAAGAACCCTACGTTCGATTTTGACTATTTTTGTAGTGTGTATATATTAAAATATCATAAACAATGGGTCGAGCTATTTTTTCGATATCGTGTTTCAGAATCTTTTGACATCGTTTTGAAATTTTGTTAAAAATTTTGACCACCTTTTTTTGCCTTCAAATATATTTTTCTCGGGTCTGAATATTTTTTTTCATAAAAATTCACACATCTTTCATTTGGATATACCTATTAAATTAAAAAAAAACAAATATGCCGATGCGACGAGTGGATTTTGAGATAATATACATAGCAGGTGAAAAAACTAGGTGAAATAACTATTCAGGAGACACGAATTTTCTGAAAAAGTTTGAACTTCTAATGAATAGAAACGCTAACTCAAACAAATTATTTAACATACTTCCACTGCTCAGAATTTCATAAAATTTGAACCACGTATCAAGAAAAAAATGTACTTTCAAGCAAAAAAAATCCACCCCCCACCTCCTTAAAAACATTCGAAGAATCTAGAAATTAATTTTAAAAAAATTTACGAAATCCCTCGCGTTACTTTCTTTCTATATTTATAAAATACATTCCCTCGATGAATCGTGGATGCCCCAGCATGGCGATCGATGTTCCAGAGCACGGTAATTATGTAAGTTTGACGAGTAAGACGATAGCCCGCAGAGATTCTCATGCGAAGCCTTACTCGTTGCGATCGCCCACGAAGTAAAGAAAAGTACGTTGTCGATCGTTGGTCGAACCGAGGGCTTCCAGACGACGGGATACGAGCACACCTCCAAGTACAACGTGAGAAGATTGTTGCGTCGCCGACACGTTATATCTTCTCGCGGTAGACGTTTCTCGATACGCAAATGAGGCCGATTCTATTATCGCGGAAACGACGCTCGTCCCTGCTACTTCCTGTGGTCAGATAAGGCCTGCCCACCGTGCTTGTAAAATACTCGTTATAAACCCCTGATAATCGGTCTAATCGTTCACAACGTCCAATGACACGCCGTTGTTGAATTATTATTTTACTAAATTTACATCCGTACTGACAATAATAATTATCAGTAGGCAAGCTTTTTGGATTCGTCACGACATTTCGGAAAATAATTTCTTCCAACTTCTCCATACAGGATGAGGCACGTACGAAATTGTTTTATCTCGGTAGAGGTGTTGGCGCACAGTGAAAGTTACCTTCATTAATTATAAAAAAATAATTGTTCGCATTTGATGACCCCCTTCACACAGTACCACTTTAGTTTGGTACATTTGTTTATGACACCTTCACAAGACTACCAAATATTTTGAGATATTTAGATTTGTATTATCAATACTGACCTTGAATGACCTTGAACGGCTTTGACCCCTTTAACCCCCTATAGTCACACCTCTTAATAATAACGTAATAGTCACACGGGGTGTAATACACCCCACTCACTTTGGCGAGTGGAAAATCATACAAAAATTGCAAAAAAAGTTTAAAAACATTCTACAGTCTATTTTCAACCTTTTTTTATAAGACTGCGTAAATTATTTTACAATCGCTTCATTTTTTTATAAAAAAAAATTATCCATTTTCGAAAAATTTCGGACCGAAATCCGAGGTTGAAAATGGGCTGGGGTGTATTTTACCCAGTGTGACTATAGGGGGTTAATGATTTTGATCTAGCTTGAAGTGCTCTAAAAGACGGTTGAAAGAAATGTATCATTCCATTTGCAAAAGTGGAGTTAATCTTGACATAGCCTCAGCACCTACACCGATAAAAAAAATAGAATAGCCCAGTAACGGCCTTCTCGACCATTGAAACTGTTATCAAAAACATTTGTGGACACGATGAGTAGTTTGAGTGCTGTTGCTCTGTAACACTTTCTCTTCCTCACCCTGTATAGATAGTTCAATACGACAAACTGTCTGTAATAATAATCGAACCTATTGGGTAGTCCAATATGTGGGATGTCCTCAATTTATGGATGATCCAATATCCAAATCTATGAGGAATATGCTAACGTCTTGTCATAAAACATACAAAATTCTCCCGAAGAAAACACCAAGTGCCAAAACAATCCTGATACTTTATCGTAAGGAAGAGAGGCAGTGCCATAGGGGTAGCGTTCCCAGCTCACACGCAGTGAGCCAGGGTTCCCGAATCGAAATTTTTACTGTTAATTTCAATCTCATAGAACCTATTTCCTTTGTACCGCACAAGCCACCAGCCTCCGCTCAATGCCATCGTAATATCCAATTCGAATCTGGGGGCATCATGGACCTTCCAGGATTCCACTCTCAATGCCAAGTTCGAAAAAACGCACCCTCCTTAAACCCGCTCTCGATACCAACTCTGCTTGACGAGACAGTTGTGAGAGAGTCCATTGGACCTCTGCAGTCTCCACGCAGTGCGAATATAAAGGTTCTGCCATTTTGGAGGATCTACGAAGGGATCCCTATATATCGTCTAGTATACTTTGGATTATCGCCCAGATCCACATACTCCGCTCAATGTCGCCTATTCTTGATCCCTAAAAAAATATAAACTCGGAGTCGATTCCCGCCGGCACCAATGGAATTTTTTTGTACTTTTCATGTGTTCTCGGTAGTTCGGAACCCACCTAAGAAAAACTATAGGTCCATCAGAGTGGTTGATGGTCGAATTGAGGCTGGAGATGTGTACGAGGAGAAGAAATCTAAAAAGGCGAAGGACACCGTACATCGCAATTCGTGCATACAACCACTCCAGACTAAGATCGTAAGAAAACAGGATTTATAAAAAGACTGGCCCAGAAACTATGTAAATTTTGCTTGCTTCGATAGAAACTGGACCTATACGACACCGGGAAATCCCATTGTTGATCGCGTGGCGCTTCCGAACTTTCGCATTGTTCGAGTGCAAGTGTCCATTGCCGAATCGAGAGTGGGGGCTGGATAAATTATCAGAAAAGGCGGAAATAATAAACGAGGGACCAGAGAGAGATCGAGACGATTCGGTAAGTTGGGGAGAACAGCGGAGCAGGAACGAAGAGAGAGAGAAAGAGAGAGAGAGAGAGAGAGAGAGAGAGAGAGAGAGAGAAGCCCACGTGGGCCAAACACGCACGCACGAGCGCCTCGCTCCGGCGCTCTCGTGTATCATTTTGTATTTGTAGAAACACGGTTATTGTCCGTAGGAGTGAGGGGTGAGATTCGATCACCCGTCGCGTTTGCTACTCGTCGCATCTGCCTTCGATTTATTTTCTATCGTAATTGATGATTCTTGCCCTTCGAGATCTTAGGGAGCACCTAACGGTTCGAAAGCATTGTACGACGTATGCACTGCCCTAAAATCGCTAAAAGCTGTCCGGGGGATGAAAACTTTGAAGTTTCGAGTGGCGACACACTTTTCACCGTGTTTTCGATCTCTCGGATTTTCAGTTGTCTGGAAATATGGTGGAGAGGTAGGTATGAGGCAAATATACGAGATCTCCCCATTCTGTCGTAGGTCATTCCGTTAAGTGTCGTACAATTTAAGCCGTGGGTATATATGAATATAATGAAAGCCAAGTATCGGTTACGATCGTAAATTATTTTTCGTATCGATCGATCACTCATACCTCTGTCCTCTTTGAATTGAAAAAGGGGCAATGGGAGTCAAGGCGATACTGTTAACAATTAAATATTTTTGTTTACAATTTCCAACACAATACCTCATGGTAGTGTGTTGGAGGAACCTCTTAAGTTAATAAAGACATAATTACTTGGGCCTTTATATTAACAATTTAAAAAATCCTATAGTTCATCATTATGTTGGCACAGGGCGTCGAGTAATTCTTAATAATTAACAGATATTTTTGACATTGTTTAAAAATGTCTTAAAAATTTTTGACCACGTTTTTTAATGTTCAAATATATTTTTCTCGGATGCGAATCGATTTTTCAAAAAAATGGCTCGACACATTGTTTATAACATTTTAATACACACACACACACAACAAAAATGGTCAAAATCGAACGTATGGTTCCTGAAAAAAGGTACATTGACAATAGGCATTTTTCGAACCAAGGTTTTTCGACTTTCAAATGGACCCAAAAATTTGCCATTTCGAATATCCTCCAAAATCCTCCACAGAATTATCAATAAAATCTTTCCGAAGACAACTAAAAGAAAATCGTCGAAAAATGTTGAATGGTTTTGAAGAAATCTCAATTTGAAGCAAAGAAAATCAGATAGGAGCTTCCGAATATATCGAACCCCCGTAAACACTTAATTATCTATGTTTATTTTATCGCATAAAAACTGATAATTTCGATTATTTGACATAAAAATGGAGCACGTCGTGAAATCTACAAACACAAAAGCAGTCCAACACTCTCTGCCTCCCTTCGATCGAAAGAACGACAAGCATAAAAACAAAACAATGGGTGATGTGTTGAAAATGAAATTACGAGACGTTAGAGACATCAAAGGGTGCTACGAGTCAAGTATAGTTGTAAGCGTTATAAATGCATTCTGGAGTTTGACAAGGGACCGGCAAAAGTCACGTCTCGTTGATTCTAGCTTCGTATGGATGTGCCATAGAGGCGCGAGACCCCGGGTCAGAGTTCAGAGTATTCGGAAGTTAGTGTCGAGACACAGTGTTATGTGAATCGCTACCGCTCGGCTTCGTACACTGCAACGCGACTATATTTTGACAAGCGAGACGAAAAAAAATCATTGCATCTGTCGCCTTTATTTTGGCCCCACTCTCGTTCTCGGGCTTTCGCTTTTTCGAGCGAGCCATATATATGTCAATTATTCCCCCATTCGAGCTCATTCGCGATTCCCTACAGCTCTACGTATGTATAATATGTCATCGCGTACAACTCTACTGCACAGCCACGTTTCCCTTTGCTCTATTTCACTCCCCATTGCGTTTTTCCTTTTTTTCGTTAACCAATGTGACGTTTTTACGAATTATATTAATAAAAACATTGCAAAAACGACAAAGAACTTAAGGCCATCTTCTAGTCTAGAGGGCCAAAATTTGGGGAGTTTTCAACATGCGATTAAAAAAAAAAACAAAAAATATTTCCGTATCTATCGTTTTACTACATATTCATCCTTTCACATTGTATAAAAAAATTGGCGGTAAAAATTATCCATAATTCTGGTAGATGCAGGCTGGTAAAGGGAAGGTGGAAAAAACGGCCTCTCCTGATTGACATGATTGAACCCTCCTTTTTTTCACATGACCAGGAGTCATGTGAAAAAAAATAGATTCTTAACCCTTTGAAACCTGAGTACTTTCAAGCTTGTGGTCCGCAGACGCATAAGCTGACGCATATATGCGTCCTTAGGGCTCAAAGGGTTAATTAGTAAGGATATCATTATAGCCTCTACCTCACGCAAAAATAAATTCGCAAAATGGCGGCTGTTTAAGAAAAAGGTCATTTTTGCCATTTTGTTTCACGATTGTTGTTTTTTTAAAATAATTAGTATCAAAATTTCATGATAAATGTGGTAGGGGTGATAGAAGGGTGTATAGAGAAAGTCCACAAGAAACTTCAAGTAAATCGGTTCATTACAACTTGTGTGTCAGGTGAAATCTGAATCTCAAAAAAAAACAAGTTTCGAGAAAAACGCGTTTAAAGATTCGAGTACAATTTCAGGCAACACATTTCATTAATCGGCGATTCCTGAGCCATAAAATACTCCTTCTTCTTGAGATGAGACATATAATTAACGGGAATCCAACAAAATGGGGAAAGGACATAAAAAAGAGGTTGGAAGAAATGAAAATAGAGGCAGTAGTAAACATGATAAGAGAAGAAAGAAATTTTAAGAAGAGAGTATATTGGAAAGGGAGGAGTAACAGAGAGAGAAATCAATATTTAACAAAAAATATAAAGATATAGTGTTGATAAGGTGGAGAAACCATGGAATTATTGGAGTGATGAAAAGATAAATGAAGAGGATAAGGAGATGCGGGCAAAGCTAAGATGTGGAAACATACGACGAGCTGGAAAGTAAGGGGAACCAGAATGGGATTATAGAATATGTAAGAAGGAGGAGGAAAGTATCGAACACTTTCTGATGTGTGAAGAGGTAAAAAGGAAATTAAGCGAAACGGCAAGAAAGTACGGAGGGAAATGGGAGGAGGGAAATGGGAGGAGGGATTAGGAGAAAAGGAAAACAGTGCTAGATTGATAGAAAAACTAAGAAGGGAAATTGATACGGAAATGTGTCATTACTATAGAGAAGTGGCAAGAATTTGCAAGGACGAAAATGTTGAATGTTAAGTAGTGTTAAAATCACAATAGTTCAATAATTCATAAGGAAAAGATTGATAATACACTTTGTAAAAAACGAAAAAATTTATGCAATAAAAACTCCATATTACTACTACTATTACTATTCCTTCTTCTTCAAGATCTAAGTCTTTTGATCTTTTTTGATGATGAGAATTTCGGAGTTCAGAGCGATGAAACCGCTGTTCATCGCTTCTGCCATAAACCCTTGGAATTACAGCTGTAACTCCATTAATATTTCAAATTCCCAAATTTCCTTTGGAGAGTATATTTTTGACATACTAAACATCGAAAATATGCAACAAAAATTGATTTTTTCAAAATTCTAGACTAGAAGACGGTCTTAATTGAAACAGCAAAATTCATACATTTGGCTTCAAATCATTATTATTTTTCGAAAAAGTAATATTCCAAAAATTGGCTGTGATACAAATTAGTTTTATTTTTTTACTATTTTTTTACTTTAATTTTTTTACTTTAACGGACCATTGGTTTTTGTCGGATAAGACAAACCCGAGATTTCGTCGGTTCCAACATGGCCGCCACTTTTAATAATTTTTAATCGTATTTTCAAACTTCAAATTTAGTATTCTTATTATTATTCAAAAAAATATTTTCTAATCAATTATTTATTTTTAATTATCGATTACTCATTTTTTCATCATCCGTGTTCAATAATTTTGTTATCATTCATTCAACATTCATTCATTATTTATTTCTCACTTATCATTATTCCTAATTTTATTACCGCTTAATAAAATATTGATTTTTTATTATTCAACAAATTTCATAAATACATATAAAACATCATTTCACGAACAATAAATGAAAATGCGGTAGGTACTTGGAAGACTGGAGCCCGGAGGTAGACGCGCTGTCAAGTTGCACGAGGGTTGCTCACTTGATTGTGTTCATCGCAGCATGACGGCTCGGGCGATACATCCATATGCTGGGTGATCGTACTCGAAATAAATAATGGGTACGTATAAAGTCATTTTATTACTATGTATACTGACTTAAGTGACATCTTTGAATTTTCTCAACAAATTATTTCACAGTTCTTTTTCGCGATTTATCATTTCACAATATACGTTATAAACTGGTTAATTGGGTTAGACGGTAGGGTATATAACTACAGTTGTGTATAAAATTCATAAATAAATTAATTTGTTCAACAAAGTAGAATTCAGAAATTTATACAAGTACCTAATGTAGAAAAAAAGCTTGAAGCAAAGAAGAGTTCGCCCTTTTTCATCAATACTATGTATTTATATTCGAATTGAATTCTACATTACTAACGCATATCTTCGGTTCAATATATCGAAGAACAATTATTAGTTCCTTTTGTGCTCACTTGGCGCTTCGTGCATCATCGCTATATGACTCTTCCGCCATATTGCTTACAGCCTCGGTCCACTTCGAGAACGCGATTCGCCACTACTCCGGCATAACGCAATAGATTGAGATGATATTTGGCTTATCTGATTGAGAATTATGGCAAGAGTAATACAACTAAATTTGATCTCGATCAGGCATACCGTTTCGAAAAGAGGACGCATGCTGTTTTGCAGTTAACTTTCTCACAATCGGAAGACAGCCATACCACCTATGGAACAAGTCCGCGAGCGATTTTGTCCAACCTGAGATCAACTGATCTCTCCCATCATCTCCGATAACCAAAACGGTAAGATTTTAAGTACAACGTGTAGAAATAATCGAAACAAAAGTGTAATATCCACATTTCCTAATAGAAGAAACGATCCAGGTCCTATTGCTGCCCTCTCTCGTATACATTTTGTACTATATACATTTAACGTATACTCGATGTAAGTATCGCGTTCACCTTCCTAGGTAGTTAGTAACCCATACCTACTCATCGTGTGTCATGTGACTCGCTTTTGGAAGCCGTGCGTGGTGATGCGTGGTGATGCGTGATGGCCGATGCACGTGTAGGGGCGCTATTCAGCACTGTTACGGACCAGCTATGGTGTATAGAGCACTGTTGCTTGCTCCGTCGCCCAGACACCAGTTAGGCACAGTCCATGTAGAAAGAGGGCTCTCTTGCCGTGCCCCGTTGCGTTCGCTGTGCCAACAAGCTAAATGTGTTTCACAGATGACCGCCTTCGCTCAATCGAGTCCTTCAGCACTACTGTACTACATCGCATATCGGTTCGGAGAGCCGCTCTCGATGTACTTATAGGTTAAGCATCTTTTCAAATGCGAAATATGTATTTGTAGCACACTACTCGTGTATCAAAACATATTTCTTTTTAATCGCTCCATCCGTTACAGCTACCCAAACATTTTTCTCGAACCAAGGGACCAAGTAACGAAATGACAGAATTTAAAGACGTCTATTTTTGTAATTAGCCACGTCAATGCTGATAGAAATCGCTATTCGGTGCATCATTCTGGTTCTACAATTTTTTCCAAGTCGGCATTTTTTGACGGATGAAGAGTAGGCAGTATGGAGCAGAGTGGAGGAACGTGGTGAGGATCGAGGCGATGGTGCAACGTATACTAGACGGTATATACGGAGCTCGTAGATCCTCCAATATGGCATAAACTTTATATTTGCACTGAATGGAGAATGCGGAGAGCTCATGAACCGTCTCGTAATAACCTCGTCAGGCAGCGTTGGTATCGAGAGCGGGCTCGCGGAGTGTCCGTGACGTCCCCAGATTGGAGCTGGAGGGCACGTTGACATTGAGTGGAGGCTGGTTGCTTCAGCGATACAAAGAAAATAGTCTCTAGGAGATTGAGACGAGCAGTGCAAATTTTCGACCACAAATTCGCAATCAGCGTTTTTGTAATTTCCTGTATAACAAGTGCGCATACCATAGAGATCATCTTTTGAATTAATAAAAATTTGACATCTTTAATCCGTCAACTTCACTTTTATAAATTTGATATCAGGTTCGTATTAATAAGTTGCCTAAAGTTCATAAGACTATATTACACTAAATATTTGGCACAAAAGTTGAAAATGATTCAAAATCAATTGTACGGATCGATCATGACCAACAAGAAATTTTATTATAAGCCTATAAACGGAAAATTAAATTTATTTTCCAAGGTCAGCGCCTAAATATTTTCCTACGTCATTCGGGATGTGCGATGATTTTTTCCTGTATTTCTCCCCAATTATTCAAGTATCGAAAAGATATTCCAAAATGCAAACAGCAAAATATCGTACTTTATAGATACACAACAAAAATCACAAGGTAGGTAGTGATATAGTGGTAGCTTTCCCGACCCACACGCAGTGGACCCCAGTTCGATTCCCGTCGGCAAGGGAATTTTTCCATCTGCTTTTTTGTGCTTTCGTTGGTTTGAAACCCACTTTAACAACAATAACAAAAACTGTAGATCCCCCGGTATGCTTGAAGCGTATGAAAAAAGCGAAGTATGCCGTGCATTAAAATTTGTACAAACAACCACTCTAATCCTATAGCTATCTACCGAATATTCACCTCGTACACAAAAGTTAATTACGAATATATAAGGTAGTTCTATCGTTTAATCGTTTTCTTAAGACTTTGTTGAAAATTTGGATATATTTTCTTTGATGTCATATCTACGTGTGTCTCATAAGAGCGCGTGTTAAAAGTTGCATTTTCATCCATGAATATCTTGGCTTCTACTCAGTAGTACTCAGTGAAGCCTTCTAAAACTTTGCATACATGTTTATACAACATCAAAGAAGCTTTATTTAGTTTTTCAAACAAATCTAAAGAAAAGACTTTTCGCAAATATCGTAATTATACAGCAAGTACGTATTACCTTGGATGACCGTGAATTTGCAGTATATTGTTCTTTAGTCAATTTGCAACAATTTTTCTTATTAATTCGAGCCCGTAAACCATTTTGTATGTGAGAAGAACCGAAAAATAATTTATCGATTCTAATGTCACGATAGAACTACCTTAAATCGCAGTAACCTCCTTCGAGTTATATAGCGAACTTTTTCTATATATCAAAAGCTTTTCAAATAAGTATGAAAAGAAACCGTTGAAAAAAAAAAGCTCTAATAAATAACACAGGATCATTTGATTCCCATTGGCTTTCGTAAAACAGACCACGAACAATGGGATAATTAAATATGTTTCGAAGCAATAATAACTTGGAAAAATATGCGAGACCAAAGCGTAACTAAAGCATTCTATGCTTCCATGGGACGTGCAACGCACCTGTCGTGTAAGGCTCTAGAGCACCATTAGCATCGATATACATAGTGCGTTAGACGTTAGCACGAAACAAAAAAAGTAAAGAAACCGGGGCCAACATCAATTAGGTAATAAAGAGGGTGAGCACGGCCTTTGGGTCGCCCACTCCTCGGCTACATCGGAGCACCGGGGTATCGAGCCGAAGGAGTAAATTAATAAAAGCGAACGGCAGAACAGGCAGAAGCAATGTTCCATGGCCGCGCGAGCACAGATGCGAACCCCTCGACCGAGGGGGGGTTGTATTCTTTAATTTTATTACAACCCCCGGAGGTTCGTTCCCGAAAAATAACTCGCGCACTTGGAATTCTAACCCGGTATGCGATATACCGTTAGATTAAATTCTGTACCTACGTGTACCATCGCGCCCTTGCCATCCGCCAATTCTTTTCACATTCCGTCTTAAACGAATAAATGCTCACTGTGCTCTGAAATTCCAGATTCAAAGTTATTGAAATTATTATACGAACGATATCGTTTGCAAAACTTGAAATTTTTGTTTAATTTTTACGTTATGCTGCAGCACAAATGTTTAAACGAGAAAATAATATTCTATGTTTATTCGATTAGCAAAGATTGATTGGATAGCAAGGGACTGATTGATTTTTATAAAAGAAACTAGGAATGGTGAAAAAAATATCGATATACATATATATCGATATATCGATATTTTCATGCGATATTGTTTATTTTCATATATCGATGTATCGATATAAAATTTCAAGCATCGAAAAGTTATCAAAAAATGATATTCTTTTCAATGTCAACACCGACTTAATTTGTCTTTAGCTTATGTTAGAAAATTACTCTGTGATCGCCAAAAAATAAAAAGTAACCTCGAATGTGGACATCATCTATCTTTTACTTGCTTAAATAAAAAATCATATTTTTTTACCTATCTTATTTATATACTATTTTCGATTAATAACAAAATCGCAACGATATATCGATGTGTCAATATTTATTTCGATATATCGATATCGATATTTTTTTCAATGTATCGATATCAATATTTGTTTTCAATATATCAATATTGCCATATTGGCATCCCTAAAAGAAACACAATATTCTAAATTTGCAACGGTACAATTTTATTAAAAGGAAATAAAAATCTAATTTTCGTTATTTTACCTTTTTGCGTGACATTTCTAGGTACTGCTCGTCATTTCTGAGACTTTGATGGAAAAATATGGTTCTATAAAGTGAATTTTCAGAAAATCTATTTCAACATTTTAAAAGAGCCGATTTATTTTGAAGCGTAGTAAACCGGATGCGTTTACACGGATAGAAGCTTCAAGATTGTAGCGTATAGCACGAGTCAATAAAAATCAAGATTATCTCAGAGGTGATAAACGTAGATTATAAAAAAACGTTGTAAAAGTGTAACAATTGAGTCCAATCAATTTCCACCGAACTACACTAAATACGTTAAAAAATTTCTAGTCTAAATTTTCTCCACATTTGTAACCAATTTTTCTCAATATTTGTAACAAAACTTACCATAAGATCCGGAAATCGATGCCATAGTCAAAAAACTGACGTGAGTGGTTTAGATTTTCCCAAATTTTGAATCAGCTAGATTAACCCGTTCTCGAGTTATAACGATTTAAACTGACCGACAAGTATAACCCAAACCCAAATTTATCCGAAGAACGAAATTTTGGAATACGAGCATGCGAGAAAGTTGAAAGGGACAAAATCAATTTGTGCTTCGTAAAACAGTTGGATACCAATGCGCGGCTCGAGTGTTGTTAATGCGTTACTTACACGTCGATTCATCCGTTAGTTTCCACCGGATTGCACTTTTGTGGAACGAACCATCGGGGTAAATGGTGAGAAATTCTTTGACTCACGACTCGGTCGTAGAACACGATTTTGGATAAAGGGGTGTGAGCATTCAACCGTCACTACAAAGCCAAAGAACCGCTACATCCCGAGCAACGTGTAGCGATACGTTGTCAGAAACGTTTCATGACGTAAATGTGAAAACAATTTCATCCTCGAAATACAAATACTCGTTTGAAGTTTAATTAATTTTTATCGAGATCTAATTACGAAAAAATCGACTAAAGTATCAACGAAAATCTTCAAATTTTTGTTCCTTTTTCTACGTCCATTTTTCTATTTATTTCTCAAAAGAGATGATAGCGTTTAATTAATATCAGACAAAATATCGTTGACTCGTAAAAGTGTTTGAGCGTTAATCGAACCAACTGGACTCAAACCTGTTTCAAACATACTGTGGCACGTCGTACATTCTGGCTAATCTGGCGAGTAGGGCCGCCAATGTAGAAAAAGGAGTGTCACGCCCCCGTTAAATGCAAAACAAGAGCGCGAACGTTTGCATTGAATTCAATCAGAACTGCCGCTGAAAATCATAAATCACTATAAATGCGCACGTGTCTCTGTCCACTCTTTGGGTTGGGACTAAACGAAAACTATTAACACTACGAGCTACACTAGACGTGTTACGCGTCCAATCCCGGATCGAGCCTCATAAATACCGGACCTCTCTGTCGCAGAGGGGACAACCAAGGGGTCCTACAAGGGTTCTACTGTCCTCGACTGTTACACAGGCGATACTGCTACATGCTCCCCGAGGGACAGGGATGTTTTGCATATGTCCCCGTTTTTACGCTGTCCATTCGATACGCAAAAGCACCGATAGCATTAATTCACGTTCAACACCAGAGGAAACTCGTACCCAGCATTACGTATTTACCGGGAGACGATAAGGCGTCGCGTGACAGCAACAAAATCTTATTCAAATTATTATTTATTGAATATTGATCGTTATAAAATTGGGAATTTTTCAAAATTACGCTCTTTAAATAGGAATAGTTTTGAAAATGATGTCACAAGCTACAAGCGATACGAAAACGCGAACTGTATTTTCATCGACGCTGTGTGACCAATCGCGTTAAAACTTCAAGGGCATCTAGAGAATTATTGCAAAAAGTGCCTAAATGTTTTATTTTACCGAAATTGTTGCAATAATTTCTTAGATACCCTCAAAACTTTAATGCTCAGTGCTTGGGAAAGTCCAGAGGGCGGTCTCGAATCGTTTAACCACTTTTTCCTATAATTCTTTGGGTATCCTGGGTACTTTCGGTAACACTGAATAGCAATACTTTTTTACATTAATCGTCAATAAGTTTCAATGATTTCCTTGGAATTAATTCCAAGTTCGACGATAATCTGTGAATAGCAATTAATTGTTTTAAATAAATGCAAGCCTCTTGACTTGAATTCCTGAAAAACGAAGTCAAATTTTCAATAAACTATTTACCCAACAGCAAGCAATTCTGTAGATTCTTTCTTCCACGAAGAATTTTTTTGAGAAATTCGTAAAAATCCTCGTAAAATGTCTTCATTACTGGAAATATTAAATTTAGATGATTTGAATTATCATAGACATCTGGAAAATTATTAATCTGAATATTTAGTAGAATAGAATCATCTAAAATGATTAATTAAAAAATATGATTTTTTGTAATATCGAGTTTCCCAGAGAACCGCTACTATTTACGCATCGATTGACTAATTCGTGTGCAACTACGTAGCATGATTCTCTATGTTCAATGATGAATTGACTAAAGTTATAGTTTGTAAAAGCAACGTTTCAGGGCTTCTCGAACTGTCGAAGGGTTAATCGTTACCCTTCCACGTACATATAACGTGTAAAGCATACGAATGGAGTGTCACGCCCGATACGACTCAATCGAATGGAAAGAACCTCATCGATTCTTCTTTCGTCAAGGAAACGTATAGAGAGGTATAGGAGACCTTATACATCACCTGGCTCAGTTACGCGTATTTTTTACCAGAGTATCGAAAGAAAAAAAAAAGGATATCGAATAAAAGGGAGATCGCGTCATAGAATCGTCGGTGCAGTTTTTCTTTTTAGCCCCAGTCTTTTCCAATTACCAAATTTAACAATTGAAATTTCAATTTCAGCCAGTCTCGTATTTTATTTATCAGAGGTGTTTACGTTTCTACCAGATGCATATTGTTAAGAATAACACACAAAAACAGGCTAATTTTTCAAAAATTGTACACGTATCGCAGCTTTTTGAAAAAATACTTCCACTCAGAAAAACTCATAATTTTGTAAAGAAAAAGGGTCAAAAAACATTGTTGTTACGTCGTGAAAAAAACGCGTGACCTGAATTTCATCGTATTAAGGCCGTTTTCTAGTCTAGGAGGGCCAAAATTTGAGGATTTTTCAATATGCGGTTAAAAAAAAACAAAAAATATTTCAATATCTATCTTTTTACCACATATTTATTCATCCTTTGGCATTAAATATATAAATGGGCGAAGAAATCTCCATAATTCTGGTAGATGCAGGCTGATAAAGTGGAGACGGGGAAAAAATGATTGACATAATTACAACCCTCCTGACCATCCGAAAAAGTAAATTCGGAATTAGTATGAATGTCATCATAGCCCCTACCTTAGGCAAAAATAAAATTCGCCAAATGGTGGCTGTTTAAAAAAAGGTAATTTTTTAACTTTTTCTTCACGAGTGTTGATTTTTTTAAAATAATTAGTAACAAAATTTTGCAATAAATCTGGTAGGGATGATAGAGGGGTGTATAGAGAAGATCCACACAAAATTTCAAGTAACGTCAAGTTGTCAAGTGACTCAAAAAAAAGTAGTTTCGAGAAAAATGCGTTTAAAGGTTCGAGTACAGTTTCAGGCAGTCTAATTGTAAGTCACGTAATGGTACATATACTTACATTACGTTAATCGGCAATTCCTGGTCTATAAAATACTCCTTCTTCTTCAAAATTTCATTCTTTTGTTGTTCCTTGATGATGTGAAGTTCGGAGTTCAGAGCATACGTCTATGTTTATCACGTCTGAGAGCGAACGCGTGACTTTCAGGACCGATCGTAATCCCCTGGTATTGCAGCTATAACTCCGTTAATATTTGCAATTTCCAAATTTCCTTTGGAGAGTATATTTTTTAAATAATAAACGTTGAAAAGATGCAAAACAATTGATTTTTTTTTTCAAAATTCTAGACTGGAGGCTGCAAAACACGGGTTCTGTCGGGGACAAATTGAGGGCATATTCGTGGGGGTCCATACTACCTAGGAAAAAATTGACTAAGCGCCGGACTCTTAGAATAAATCAAATGTCTATTCCGACTGGACTATAAAGAGATTTGCGTAGTATGGAGGTTGCACAGATGTTGAAAACGCATAAGTACCTAGAACGTATGGCAAAAGAATAATTCGTCGAGTTAAAAACACATTAAACAAAAGTACCGTAGCCAAAATTAATACATTTCGCTTTTCTTCAAGGAACCTTCGAAAACTTATTGCTATTGTTTTCAAGTATAACTCGGAAGGGGCGATGATGATAAACATACGCATTGTAATATTACCACAATCCCAAATGGAATCCTCAGGCTTCGAGTAAGGTCAAGATAATTACAAATATAAACCCATATACGTTCTGTCGCATGGTTAATAATGACCTTTCATTCATCATATTCATTCTGTCCCTTTCCCCCTCGCTCAGTTTCTGTCTCCATTTTGATTTTCATCTGACTATCTAGCAATCGGCTCATTAGCAATATGGATAGTTTTTAAAAAGTGAAAGACATTACGTTTCGTGATATTACATGCACGGGAATGACCTAATGAGCGGGAGGCCACAGAGAACGTTGTCAAAGAAATAGAGATCGTGCAAGTTTCTCCATGGGCATCGGTTAAGGGAGAAAGGGGTGTGATGGGACGGTGAGGATCTGATGGGGCTAGGGAGAGCGTCAGATGTCACGCTACAAACACCCGGGAATTATCGCGCAGGACTTGTCTAGAACTGGAGAAACATGGGGCACCTGCTGTCATTGAACGCTGCGCGAAAGGTGATCCTAGAGGTCATCGAGTTTTAATATACACGCGGCACGGCACAAGTTTTACGACGATTAAATTCGCGTTTTTACGAGCTAAAACTCGCGGTTATCTCGGTGTTTGTCGCGCGGTGGGTAGCACGACCGCACTATAAGCTCTCCTATAGAGCATTCCGTGATCGCCGATTGTCGACTTATTTACCAGTACGTGACAAGGAGAAAAGAGGGGATGGGAGCGGCTGGATACATTCAACCCACGCGGAATTGTCGACGTGATACGCGGTCGTGAAGTTCGAGAAATCGGGCAGGGAACGAATGACGGAGATATGCGTTTGCTCAAGGAACAAAAAATCGGCACGAAGGAAACGCTGCATGGAAGAACGAGGGAGACGCTTTACATGTTCTCTCAAGTGGATACGTGACCCTTTATCGTACCTATATCTACCCACTATAAAACAAAAATAATATCGTGCAATTTTGTGTGGTTTATAATTGAAAATATGCAATAGACATTTTCAGGAAGAACGATGGGCACACGGGGAATTTTATAATTGTGGAAAATACAAAAACGCCCGCAAGTTTCTTGTTCACTTTGAATTTATCATTGTATCGTTTCCCGTTTATTTTTTCAGTTGCAGTATTCCATGGAACTGGATTACGACGCGATCGGCATGGACGGTGGGAGCACCGAGTCCATCGCCCTCTTGCGCCCGCAGGTAAATGTTATGGCGAAAGATGAAATACCAATCACACTCCAGGTATTCAGAATCCGACTGCCGTGCTCCGGTGTCGTCAGTGCCGAAATACCGATGAATCTCAGACTCAACGTGACAGCACCTTCTGGTACGAGATACAACGACACTATTCTCGTATTCAAGAGGAATAAAAGGTATATATATATTTATGCATTAATAACAAAAGGAAATTTATAGACCGATACGTTTATCGACGTATCAAAATATTTCCATGAAACGGGGCAGTTGCTTTTGCGTGTTTTTAAATTCAATTTTGAGATATGAATTCTTTTAGTTTGTGTAAGTTTGTAATTGAAATTGAGAAATTGACCTCTTTGAAATCCGATCGTTATCGTTTATTTCATTTCTTTCTGTTTATCGTTTGTTATTCTACCCTTCGTGATAAAAATTGTATAACGTTATTAATTCATTTTATACAGCTGATGAGGTTTCATTATACTAAATAATCGGCCATTATGGATTGTACATGTATATAGGAATATATTAAAGTAGGACATAATTATTCGCTTGTGGTTTCCGTTATATCAGAATTTTCTCGGTAATCCGATATTGGCTGATTGCGTACACTATTATAATCTAACGTATCGTACGCGGAGTCGAAAGAGCTAGATCGGATGATATCAAGGGTTTGATGTATCCTATAAGTGGGCGTTATGTAGGTATGGTGATTTGGGAGGTGATATAATATGGCTGGAGGTAATCACCGGATAACGATTCAGACTAAGGGATATCGGCAAAAAGTACCACGTAGCCATGAATACAAGGGTTTCGACGTGATAATGTTAGTGCTAGGATATAGCAACCGACTCTGTACATGTAACACGGCATTATTGAGCCTTGATCGGTCGAGCAGATACGTACATGACTTAACGTAAAGATATGTTGTTAACTATATCCTTCGTCTAATTAGTCTGATAATTGACCGTAGGCGATTACATCAAACAAGTGGTCAGTACGAGCCGTTTGATTTTTGACGCGTTTTGGAATGATTGGGTCATCAACGTCAGCAATAATCTTTATTCATCGCCCCTTTCAACGATCAATAAAAAAACGACACATTTGGGGGTGTATCGCGCTTTTAATTTCCATTGCTTCTCGTGAAATTAATATCGCTTGAAATCAACTTCCTCTTCGCAAGTAGAGAAATTGTGCCGCTTCACTTTCAATTCGTTATATCCAATTCGCCATTGAATGTCTAAGATGAAAACCGAGACAACGAGTGTTGGCAGAAGTGGATCATGTTACAAGACGAGACGGACCAGGGAAAAGCAATCCGCCGGAAGCAAAATTGAATCTCGTTCACGTCGTTGTAGAGTCGGTGATAGCGATGGGGAGTAGACACCGAGGCCAGGTTAATGAAAAGGATGTCCCGACTGTCGAGAAGCCATCGAGAATCAAGATCAAGAGAGCACCTTTCTCTGTCGCCTGAAGATCAAGAGATCCTCTTTCTCATCATTTCGCGTTGGAGATCGTCCGTACGAATACGAATCCGCGCGGGTGCTTCAACTTTTCGTAGTTGTGATTATGCACATCGACAATGAGCCAGACTGGTGACAAACACGAAACCAAAGTGTGGAGGTGGCGAAATAATAATAAAAACGAATTCACGAAACAGACGTCTGATTTTCGACGCTATTCCCTTGAGGAAGATCAAAAATTACCCAAGAGTTTTAATGCGACCGCCTAGAAGGGACGAGATAGCAAAATTTTCGTAGGGTTGGGAAAACGTAACAGAAACAGTGAAGAGAAGTATTTTGCGGACGTCTCCAAAAGTATATAGTATAATGCCATCTCGGTTGATCCCGGCTCGGCCCGGTGTGGTGCAGCATGACTTTTAATCACAGATCCGCAGAACTTAATTCTGGACGTGCGTAAATCTTGGTTAGCGATTGTTTGATCATGGCAGACCGGTCACCACACGAAAACCTTGCACCATATACTCCAATTGCAAACTGAGCCCGGAAGCGAGGATTCATCAGAGAAGCAACCCTCTTCGGTCTCTCACCAACGCGAAGCCCGACCTTAACACCTCTCTGACTTCGTTCGAAGCTCGTTGACTCCGAATAAATTTCAGATGAAAGTTTTGGATTCCTTTGCCGATTGTCGAATTGTCGCTGATTAGGGAAATTACAAATAATCCAACTTGCATCGAAGCGTTCTTATAGAAATTATCAAGCAATCGCGGAAATGATGATATCCGACATTGACAGATATCGTCTGTGGTTGAACGGGGGCAGCTGGAAGATGACATCACGAACTGGACACCTTGTTTCAAATTCCACGGACAACGAAGTTGGGTCACGTATTTCGCCGTGGAAACACGAGCTATCAAGTTGCACACTCCTGCAAACACATACGGAACACTCGAGAGTCTCGCCAATTTAAACCGAGAGGTCGAATCTTCATGTTGCCCTTGCCATCTTCTTTACGACGTTTCTAGATCAAACTCATTCTCCTCTGCTATTTCCTCGGTGAACTACCCCGAAAGGATTAAACTTCTTTTCTTTTTAAAGAAGAAACGACACATCGTAAAATCTGATTGGAAGCTTCCCTCGTGAGTCTATTATGGGCAGTGGTCCATTGATTATTCCGCACGTTCCGGACAGATGGCAAGCTTCTACGGTGCGCAACATTCGAGCGGAATGGAATTCTCGCGATATTTGAATTTCTTGGTGCGAAATTGTAACAACCGAAGGCTTAGTTACAAATAAACTTCGGAGCTCAACTGAAAGCTTGTTTTGCAAGACAAGCGAAGGGCCGAGACGAAAGATCGGTGGTAAAAGGATAAAGTCCCGCTGGGTCTTGAAAATTTCCGTTTTCTATGAGTTAACGAAAGTTCGCGGACCATCTCGCAGCCTAGTTTTGCGGGAGAAACAGATACATAGAAGACGATCGCGGAAGTGACGCAGAGTGACGGAAAGAAGAAACAGAGTAAGAGGCAAAAAACCGACAGAGAGAGAAAGACCGAGAGCGTCTTTCCGGACAAGATGAATTGCTTTGTATAAACGATGTTTTCCTCAGCCAAACTTCCGAATCGAAAATCGATTTAAATAATGAAAAATAACAAAGATTATCCAACTGATGCAGAATTACGCTCAACAATCCAGAATTTTCAAGTCAACGCGAGGAAAAGCCACCGATTTATTCAACTTTTTTTTCTGTGCCCTCGATGTTCCGCGCAGGCTATATGCGTTATTGTAAATTTTCAAATAAAATTGAACGATCGCTATGAGAAATTATAAACGGCAAGACATTATTGTGTACGTGAGTTCTTTATTCATCGTTGTTATACATTAGCGGTCACCAATTAAATTACGTATACCGTGATCAATCAGCATGGAATATCGTCTTCTCTATTACTCGGTGTTTTTGAAAGATATTATTACAATATAAAAATGAATATGCCAACATATCTGGAACATTAATAAATCATATCAACTTTGTTAAAGTTATTTGTCTTTCTATATTCAGGCCGTAACCATGCCTGCCAATTTGCGAGTGCAATATCGTAATTTGAATTCTTATAGTGCAGCGAGTCGTTCAAGTTTCACGAAGAATAAAATTTGATGTAACATTAATTGACATACGATACTTAGTTTCGATTCGCCGCACTTACAATTAGTATTGGTCGCGACATTTATCCATAAACCGTGGTGTGGATGGAGAACGTAGTATGCTAAATTTGGTCTGGCATAACCGCATATTATTCGACTGCAACTATGGACGTGCCCCCAAATCTGGTTTAAAAAAATAATGTTTTATTAAAACACTCATTAGCTAACATCGTTAACTCATAAAGTGGTAAGTAGACTAATTGTTAAGCATTCTAACCTTACAAACAACGTCGAAACCGTGACGTTGACATTGTTTCAGTCTCGTTTCTGGATTGCGAGCGAAATCCTACGAAAATAAAATATGTTTAACTACCAATATATACTCAAATATATACTCAAAAAATTGCACCTAAAGATTAGAAAATTTGCTTACAATCCTGTTCCTCTGTCCTTATTTTTAAAATGTAATTTATTGTTCAAGGCTTTGCGTGTCATAATATAAAGTGCGGTTTTTGGGTGGGAGCGATCTTTCCGAAAGAGGCGAGAAAAGAGACCTACGAGGCAAAAAATAAATTTTGTTATTAAGCGTTATGCTATAAGTTTTTGAACTGACCCTTTTATGTGGTGCAATCAGAAATTTTTGATTTACGTAATTTTACAAGATATGAATTATTGAAAACTGCATCATTCGAGTGTAAGCATTGTTTTTGATTTTTTTAATCGCCGGTCGTAATTCCATTCCCATTTTGCCTCATAGATCTCTTTCCTCGGATCACATCACACATGTTGATCATTGAGAAAGAGGCGAGAGGTACAATATAATAATTGTGTAATAAATTATAGAATCATTCTATAGGGTATGGGAAAATCATTAATGTATGAACAGCATTATAATATTTCCTTACTATGCCGCATCGCCGGACCACGCGGTTGCCTATTATTTGGAGCTTCGGCTCCACCCTCTCGACACAATGGCGGTTTATGCACATCTACAACATTAGAATATCACATCCTAGATAAATATTATAAGAATAAAGTGATCAACATCGTAATCTCTAAACCGTAATATTCAATGGTACAAGCTCCGATTTTATATTTTTTATCAACTGAAAGAGCGCGCGAAGTGATGCGTAAAATGAGGTACCTTTGACACGCCGCAGCTTGTTCCGTCTTGAACGTCTATATAAGGGTATACTCGTTGCCTGTAATATTCCTTATGGCTATATTCACGGCCGCATACTAGAAAAACGCACGAGTTATCTTCATCACCTTGTACGTTTCCCTACAATATGGAAAAGTCGTGATTTACAAACATGTTATATGCTAAGCAATGTATTAGTTTCCCTCAGGTCAATAATCGTTAATACTTATTCTACCTTGCAAGCAAAACGGTATCCAAGCTCCTGGTATTGATGATTTCGAGTTTTTCCCACGAGCAATGGCTATGTTAATAGAAGTAAAGTAGAAGGTTACAATTAAAATTAAAGAAAAAAATATGTTTGTGAATTCGAGATATTAATGGAAGAACATGAAACTCGTCCGAAACCGATAGACATGAAATGTTTTTGGCGTAAGGCGATTTCAACAATTTATTGAATATTGTCAACACTTATATAATTTTCAAATTCATTTTCGATTAATCAAAGTTCAAGTATATTCTCTCGAAAACAAGAAACCCGCGCATTAAATTGTGTACCCAAATCATTATTAATATTTGTTAATTCAATCATTTGCTTATTAAAAAATTGCTGTGAGAAATTTATTTATTAAGTTGATAGATCCTTCCTGAATGATTATTATTAATGACAACGTTATGAACTTTACTGTATTCAACCCGTTTCGGAAATTCTAATGTTTCTACAAAAATATTGGTAGTAAAATCATAAAAACAAGATTATAATATTGTATATTTCTTCAGTCGTTCGGCGTGCTTTGAATAAAATAAGTTTTTCTGGAAGAGATTCAGCTTGGATAACGACAGTTGCAAGATAAACATTGGCTGTAGATATACTTTGTAGATATGGCACCTCGGCGCCTTATATATACAAAATTCGATCTGCGATAAAAATAATATAGTGTTCTCCCATTCGCTATGATACATTTTCTTTTCTTTTTTTATTTTCCTACACTTCTGAGGCCTCTTCATTTAGCGACAAGTCGCACAAAGCTGTCAAACGACAATGAAAATATTCCCACGAGGCCGTGGATTGACGTCAACTAAATTATTATTTTGTTTATCTGCAGACGATATCATCGTCTACAGATACTCATCACTAAATCGGTAATTGTTAAAAATCCTGGACAGATTTTACTGATTTTCTTGTCAAAAGTGATAAGGTTTAAAATTTTTTAAATATAATCATAGAACCACAAAAATACTTTCTCATTTTCACTACTTATCTTAGTTTTCTCCGCGTTCATGCATGTTTATTCACGAATACGTTAACCGATTTTCAAGCAGCAAGCAGTTCGTTCATTCGTTTTTCCTTATTATTATTATTCCCGTATATCTATGCTGGCGTAATATCCATACTTCACAAAGTACATCGTCGATCGGCGAAAGACAGCAGAAAGGAGCTGGAGACAAAAAATCGTTGCGGCAGGATAGATACACGTTTATGAAAAAGTTTCGAAGAGCAGTCCAGGAAGAGGAGGCTACGAGTGCTAGTGTCTCGTTATCCAACGACAAAAAGGAGAGACTAATACCGAAGACAAAATAAATAAAACGAGGATCCCTCGAATTTCCCAACGGGAATCTCTTTTTAGATGTTTTAACCTACGCGTCCTCACATTAATTATAAAGCAATTATCATTTTTTTTAATATTCAATGTTTCACTTCCTACATTGAACAATTAAGGTAGCTCTCCCGCTAGGCGCACTACTGCAGAAAAATTTGAAATTCAGCATTTCAATAAATAAAGTGATGCCCGATTTATTTTAAAAAAAATCGA